>JAQZBX010104500.1:0-10943 GCA_029593785.1 Cabassous unicinctus | reverse complement strand
TAGACATCAGCAAAAAATTACAAGCCATACTAAAAAACAGGAAGAGATGGCCCAAAGGAACAAACCAAATATCCTGATGAGATGCAGAATTTAAGACAACTAATCAATGATAATCACATAAATCTCCTAAATCAATTAAAGGAATTGAAAGAAAATATGACTAAAAAGATAAAGGATATTAAGAAGACACTGGTTGAGCATAAAGAACAATTTGAAAGCCTACAAAGAAAAGTAACAGAGCTTATGGGAATGAAAGACACAATGAATGAGATTAAAAATACATTAGATGCATACAACAGCAGATTTAAACCGATGGAGGAAAGAATTAGTGAAATTGAGGACAGAGCATCTGAACTTGAAAATACAAGACAACAGAAAGAAAAAAGGATGGAAAAAAATGGAACAAGATCTTAGGGAGTTGGATGACAGAGTGAATCACACAAACATTTGCATTATTGTTGTCCCAGAAGGTGAAGAGAATGGAAGAAGGGCAGAAAGAATATTTGAGGAAATAATGACCAAAAGCTTCCAAACCCTTAAAAAAAAAACATAAAAATCAATATCAAAGAAGGACAATGCACCTGAAACAGTATAAATCCGAAGAGAACTACCCTGAGACGCCTACTATTCAGAATGACAAACACCAGAGATAAAGAGAGGATTCTGAAAGCAGCAAGAGAAAAGCAATGCATCACATATAAGGGAACCTCAATAAGATTAAGTGCTGATCTTTCATCAGAAACCATAGAGGTGAGAAGTGGTATGATGTATTTATAGTACTGGAAGAAAAAAACTGCCAACCAAGAATTCTTTATCTGAAAAAACTATCCTTCAAAAGTGAGGGTGAGTTTAAAACTTCACAGACAAACAAAAACAGAGAGTATGTTACCAAAAGAACAGATTTACAAGAGATTCTAAAGCGAATGCTACAACCTGAAAGGAAAAACCAAGGTGAGGGTCTTGTAGAGGAGTGTAGAAATGAAGATTATTAATAAGGGAACTTAAAGGGTAAAAAGACAGACAATAATAAGATACAAAAACAGAAACCCAAAGAATAAAATTGATGAAGTAATTGTAAAGCATTTACAGTGATAACATTGAATGTTAATGGCTTGAAATCCCCAATCAAAAGACATAGACTGATAGAATGGTTAAAAAAATATGAGCCATCTATATGCTGTCTACAAGAACCTCTCCCAGGCATAAGGACACAACCAGGTTGAAAGTGAAAGTTTGGAAAAAGATATTCCACACAAATAGTAACCAAGAAAGAGCTGGAGTAGTGATACTAATATCAGACAAAATAGATTTTAAATGTAACACAGTTATAAGGGATGAATAAGGTCATTATATACTAATAAAAGGGACAATTGATGAAGAAGAAAAAACTATACTAAACATTTATGCACCTAGTCTGGGTGCTCTAAGACACATGAGACACAAAACTGAGATAGATGTCTCTACGATAATAGTTGGAAACTTCAATACATCTGGACAGAAGATAACTAAAGAAACACAGAGCTTGAATAATATGATAAATGAACTAGACCTAACAGACATTTAAAGAGCATTATATCCCCAAACATCAATATACATTTTTTTCAAATGCTCATGGATCCTTCCTCAGGATAGACCATATGTTGGGTCACAAGACAGGTCTCAATAAATGTAAAAAGACTGAAATTATACAAAACACATTCTCTGATCATAACAGAATGAAGCTGAAATACAATAATGGATGGAAAAAGGGAAAATTCATAAATATATGGAGATTAAACAACACACTCAAATAATCAGTGGGCCAAAGAATAAATTGCAAGACAATTTATTATATGTCTTGAGACAAATGAAAATGAGAACACAACATATCAAAACCTATAGGACACCACAAAGGCAATGGTGAGAGGGAAATGTATAGCCCTCAATGCTTATATTAAATAAGAAGAGGGAAGCAGATGTTGCTCAAGTGATTGAGCTCCCGCCGACCACATAGGAGATCCCAGGTTTGGTTCCTGGTGCCTCCTGGAGAAGATGAGCAAGACAGCAAGCTGGTGTGACAGGCAGGTGAGGTGAGCTGATGCAACAAGGAGATACAAAAAGGAAAGACAATGAGAGACACAACAAAGCAGGGAGCTGAGGTGGTTCAAGCAATTGAGTGCATCTATCCCACATGGGAGGTCCCAGGTTCAGTTCCCAGTGCCTGGGCATAGAGAGCAGACAGCACAACAATTGGGGGTGGGAGGGGGGATAAATAAACAAAAATCATAAATCTTAAAAAAAAAAGAAGATTTAAAATAGAAAATCTAACTGCACACCTGGAAGAACTAGAAAAAGAACAGCAAACTAATCCCAAAAAAATGAAAGGAAAGAAATAGTAATGATCAGAGAAGAAATAAATGAAATTGAGAACAAAAAAAAACAATAAAGAGAATCAACAAAACTAAAAATTTGTTCTTTGAAAAGATCAACAAACCCTTAGCTAGACTGAAAAAGAAAAAAAAAGAGAAGATGCAAATAAATAAAATCAGAACAGAGAGGGGGTCATTACCACTGACCCTGCATAAATAAGAGAGACCATGAGGATACTATGAACAACTGTATGCTAAAAAACTAGACAAGGTAGATGAGATGGACAAATTCCTAGAAACACATGAACAACTTACGCTGACCATAGAAGAAGTAGAAGACCTCAGCAAATTAATCACAAGTAAAGAGATTGAAACAGTCATCAAAACCTCCTAAAGATGAAAAGCCCAGGGCCAGATGGCTTTGCAGATGAATTCTATCAATCATTCAAAAATGATCTAATACCAATCTTTCTCAAGCTCTTCCCAAAAATTGAACAGGAAGGAATGCTACCAAACTCATTCTATGAAGCTAACATCTCCTGAGAACCAAAACCAAATAAAGATACTACAAAAATAGAAAATTACAGACCAGTATCTCTAATGAATATAGGTGCAAAAATCCTCAACAAAATACTTGCAAACTGAATCCAAAAGCACGTTAAAAGAATTATATACCACAATCATGTGGGTTTTATCCCAGGTATGCAAGCATGGTTCAACACAAGAAAATCAATTTGTGTAATAAACCACATTAATAAATTGAAGAAGAAAAATCACATGATCCTCTCAATTGAAGCAGAAAAGGTGTTTGACAAAATACAGCACCCTTTCTTGATAAAAACACTCCAAAAGATAGGAATAGAAGGAAGCTTTCTCAATGTGGTAAAGTGGATATATGAAAAACCTACAGCTAGCATTGTACTCAGTGGTGAAAGACTGAAAGCTCTCCCACTGAGATCAGGAACGAGACAAGGATACCCACTGTCACCACTGCTATTCAATATTGTGCTAGAAGTTCTAGCTAGAGCAATTAGGCTAGATAAAGAAATAAAAAAGGCACCCAAATAGGAAAGGAAGAAGTAAAATTTTCACCATTCACTGATTATATGATACTATATCTAAAAAACCCTGAAAAATCCACAAAAAGCTACTAGAACTAATAGACAAGTTTAGCAAAGTGGTGTGATACAAGATTAATATGCAAAAAACCAATAGCATTTCTATAGCCTACTGATGAGCAATCTGAGAAGGAAATCAGAAAAAAATTCCATTTATAATAGTGACTAAAAGAATTAAGTATGTAGGAATAAACTTAACCAAGGACATAAAGGGCCTGTATTCATAAAACTACAAAACATTGTTAAAAGAAACTGAAGAAGACTTAAATAAATGGAAGGATATTCCATATTCATGGACTGGAAGACTAAATATCATTAAGATGTCAATTCTACCGACAATGTCTTATAGATACAATGCAATCTCAATAAAAATCCCAACAGAATTTTTTGCAGAAATGGAAAAGCCAATTATCAAATTATTTGGAAGGGTAAAAGGCCCCAAATAGCCAAAAATACCTTTAAAAAGAAGAACGAAGTTAGAGGACTCTCATTTCCTGACATTAAAGCATGTTACTTAACTACAGTGGTAAAACAGCATGGTACTGGCATAAAGATAGACAGATTGACCAATGGAAATGAATTGAGAACTCAGAAATACACCCTCCCATCTATGGTCAAGTAATTTTTGGCAAGTCTGTCAAGACCTCCCAGCTGGCCAGAACAGTCTCTTCAACAAATGGTGCTGGGAGAACTGGATATCCACATCCAAAAGAAAGAAAGAGGACCCTTATCTCATACCTTATACAAAAATTAACTCAAAATGGATCAAGGACCTAGATATAAAAGTGACAACCATAAAACTCCTAGAAAGAAATGTAGGAAAACATCTTCAAGATCTTGTTGTAAGTGGTAGTTTCTTAGACCTTACCTCCAAAACAACAAAAGAAAAAATAGATAAATGGGATCTCCTCAAAATTAAACACTTTTGTACCTCAATGGACTTTGTCAAAAGGGTGAAAATATTTGGAAATCACATATCACTTCAGGGTTTAATATCCATGATGTATAAAGAGATACTTCAACTCAACAATAAAAAGACAAACCACCTGATTTAAAAATGGGCAAAGGACTTGAATAGACATTTGTCCAAAGAAGAAATAAAAATGGTGAAAAAACACATGAAAAAATGTTCAATATCACTAGTGATTAGGGAAATGCAAATCAAAATTACAATGAAATATCATTTCACACCTATTAGAATGGCCACTATTAAAAAGTTGGAAAACTGCACGTGTTGGAAAGGGTATGGAGAGATAGAAACACTTATTCACTGGTGTAGAAAGGTAGAATGGTACAGCCACTGTGGAGGACTGTTTGGCCATTCCTAAGGAAGTTAAATATAGACTTGCCATGTGACCTGGAAATATCATTACTAGGTATATACCCAGAAGAACTGAGAGCAGTGACATGAATAGACATCTGCACACTGATGTTCATAGCAGTGTTATTCACAATTGCCAAAAATTGGAAACAACTCAGGTGTCCATAAACTGATGAATGGATAAACAAATTGTGGTGTATACATACAATAGTATATTTTGCTACTGTAGGAAGTCATGAAGCATATGACAACATGAATGAACCTGGAGGACGTAATGTTGAGTGAAGCAAGCCAGACACAAAAGGACAAATACTGTATGATTGCACTATTATGAACTAAATATATTGTGTAAACTCATGGAGTTAATAATTAGAATATAGGTCACCAGAAAATAGAATGAGGGTAGAAAATGGAAAGCTGAAGATAATCTGTGCAGAACTGGTAAAAAGGCTGTTTGTAAATCTTTGGAAATGAATAGAAATGGTAAAATCATATCACAGTGTTTCTAACCAGCAGATCTATTATATGGGTATGACAGTGGCTGAAAGGGAAAGTTTAAGGACATGTATATTACTAGAAGGAAAGCTAAAAAATATAACATGGGACTGTACAACATAGTGAAACCTCACGTGAAATATGAGTGTGGGTAAAACTGTATATATAAGTCTGTTTTTATGAAATATAAATACAAATAAACTAGAGAGACAGAAACAGAATAGCAGCTATGGGGAAACAGATGTGGCTCAAGTGACTGGGCTCCTGTCTACTTTATAGGAGGCCCAGGGTTTAATTCCCGAGGCCTCCTGGTGAAAGGCAAGCTGGCCCACACGGCAAGCTGGCCCAAGTGGCCTGCTGGCCTGCGCAGGAGTGCTGACCCATGCAGGAGTGCTGGCCTGCGCAGGAGAGCTTGTACAGCAAGATGATGCAACCAAAAAAGAGACACAGACGAGAGACAATAAGAGATGCAGCAGACCAGGGAGCTGAGGTGGTGCAAGAGATTGAGCGCCTCTCTCCCTCTCTGGAAGGTCCCAGGATTGGTTCCCAGGGTCACCTAAAGAGAGGACAAGCAGACACAGAAGAACACACAGAGGGCAGACAGCAAGCGCATAACAATGGGGGGTGGGGATAAATAAATAAATAAATCCTTAAAAAAAAAAAAAAAGAATAGCAACTATATATGGCAGGGAAAGCATAGAGAGATTGAGAGATGATGAGTTTTTTGTTTTTTATTATTACTATTATTAGAATAATGAAAATGCTCTAAAAATGATTGAAGTTATGAATGCACAACAATGTGATTATACCAAATACCATTGATGATACACTTTGATGGATTTATGCTTATTCGTATGTATCAATAAAATTTATTTGTTAAAAAAGTATCAATAAAAAAAAAAATCAATTCCCATAATTTCAAAATGCTCAAAGAGGCACTGGTATAACCTATATTTGTTTCCTTTCTGGGTGTGGTTTGGCCCAATTAAAAGCATATGTAGGATATTCACTCATACCTTCAACAATATGTTATTGATTTCATGAGAAAATGATTAATTCTAGGTTTTTAATATATGGACTAACTTTTCATTTGCCCTGCTACAACCTTCTCTGTTTAGATGAGAAGGCAATTTCATGCATGCATTTTGCTATGCATCATTTTTAGCTCTCTCATTTATCACTAATCTAAAATTATGAGCTTATTAAGACACTCTCAAATTATAGTAGGTGTTTTTCAGTAATCAGTACATTTAAAATTTTTAAATAAATCACTTCTCTTCCCAAGCCCGCTAACAATTGCACAGTAAAAAATGGCCACTTTGGCATTGATTGATAGTGCTAAGTAGAAGTGAGGATTTTATAGAAAGGAATGTGTTCACTAGTGCACTAAAGAGAAGATATATTGCTAGTTTTTAAAAAATTATTAATTGATGATACTTGGGAGCTGGCTTTGTCATGAACTTCTCTGAAGAGCCCCCCATCAGCTTCAGAATTCTTCATCTGTAAGGTCAACTTTTCTAAACTGTTCATGTCAGTTGCCTCTTTTAGTTGACTGAAACAATCTGATTACACAGACTTGATGATTAAACTTGTTTATGTTATGGCTGTAATTAGTGAACTAATAATTCTCAGTTTTTGGTCCATCTTGCTCAGCTATAAAGTTGCTGGTATCATGTATTTCAAAATAAAAAGATTAATGATCTCAGCACATATGTAATTGTATTTCATTTTTCAAGTAACTAATTCATCACAGTAATAATAGGAGTCTTTAAAGTGGCGTCTTCCATGTGGTAGAAGAATTGGATGTTTGATATAGTGATTATTGTTGCTTTCTTTCAATTTATTTAATCTTTCCTTATCTCCATTATACATTGCAATCTAAGAGTTTTCCATTTTCTTTAAAGCCACTTGTACTGTATCAGCTATTAGAGTATATACTGATTAAAATAAGTGCCAATTGTTCATAGTGCCACCTTGTGGCCTGATCCTTTACTGCTGCTTATTCAACAATGATCGTTCATGTCAATGGGGCCAGATTTGAAATGAGCAATTTAAGAAGTGCAGTCCTAGTGTGTGTAATACTTGTTTTCAGGTCATTAACTATTTGAGAAAACTGAGATAAAGACAAACCATAGTTAAAATGGGAAGTGATTACCACTGAAGACAAATTAAAAATTGAAATAAATGATCTGAATTATTTAATGTAGTCAAAGGAAAAATGTGACTTGCTTTATGAAGGCTTGATTTATAATTAGATTTTCATGATCAGCTCCATAATTTAAAGAGAGGTACAGCTACACTTGGATTCTTTTTCCTTTTTTCTTTTTTTCGCTGTCAAGAAGTTACAAGTTTCCTGTACTTTTTAGAGGGCCATTTATTAGGTGCCTGGAATTTCCTCTTGTTAAATTGTAAAATACTAAACCCATTCTTCCTCTCTCTCTTTGCACTATTCTCCTCTCTTTACAATAGCGTATGAACTTCTTTTTCTCTTTGCCAAATGATTCTGTCTGAGACCATTAATGTATTTGAATGTATTGTGGATTAGTATATAAAGCACTGGGAATTAAAAAAAAGGTGTTATTCGCTGTACTGGCCTGCATTCTGTCTTCAGAGCAGAGCTTCCTGCTTTTATTTCTAATTTGAAGGCTTTTATAGGTGTACTCATGATTGCAGTGTTAGGAGATCAAATCTTCACAGCGTGTTCCAGTTTGGACCAAAAATATATGTAAAGCATGTGATGAGTTAGAAGTGAATATGTGATGTTTGGTTATTATTTTGCATCATGGAATGGGGGGTTAGAATCAGGGTCATAACAGAGAAAACCAGACAAGAAAAAGAAAAAAAAAGCCCATAATACTCATTTAAAACATTGAGGGAGAAAAGAAAGGAATAGGCTGAAAAGAATTCATTTGATTAATAAGTGTGTCATTTATACCCTCTTAAGCTCCATTGAAGAGTGATTCTCTTCTGGTCGTGAAGCGCATAATCGAAGTTGTTGTATTATTAACAAACAGCTCAGAGTAGGTACATGCTCTTTTTCTGTGGTATATACATTTGCAGGGTTGCTTGCCAAGGCCTGTGGCAGTTTTCCTTGTCTCAAAACCAAGAAACCATACAAATGACAGAGAACTCAATATCTGGCCCTTCCAGATTCAGGAAACTCACTAAGTCTATACCCAAGTCATTGCATTGAAAAGACCTGATACTCCTTCCTTTAAAAAGGAAAAGAAACAGGAATGAATCACTAGAGAAGAGGTCTCTACAATTTAAGGTACTTTATTTCCTAACCTATCTCTTATAAAATATATCTAGCAAGATAATTTAGTAAATAATATTGAATTAGTACTTACTGCCATGCTCTGTGTTGAGCATTTTACAGGAAATGTCTTATTTACACCTAACAACAACCTCGTGAAGTCTAGTATCATTCCCATTTTAAAGATGAGGCTACCAGTTTACTGAGGTTAAGTGATAGGCCCAGATCACACAGCTAGTAAGAGGTGGAACTGGAATTTGAACTGAGTTACGTTTAACTCTAGAATCTGCCGCGCGCGCGTGTGTGTGTGTGTGTGTGTGTGTCTGTCTGTCTAGGAATCTAGTTCTCCTCACTGGATTGCTTAAGGTCACAGCTGTCTTCACACAACCCCCACGTCACACTAGAACCATTCACCTCCATCTGGAGGAGAATCACACTTGGCATTCATTGGCAACCCCATCCTCCCTTTTCAAGGGCATGAGATAGACTCTTCATTTCTCTGACAATAAAGGGGTGGTAATGTTCTTTTGACTCTGTGTAATTTGAAATTTAAAACCTTATTAGCCTCCTCCCCCACACCTTTCCATTTCTTTCCGCCTCTTTCCATCACCCAAATCAATGTAGTTTAATATGTGTAGTGGAGTGAAAAATCTACATTGAGTCAATTTTCTGCTTCAGAAGAATTTCTTTTTAAAAATGCAATGCATGTCTTTGCCAAAAGACTAAATAAATCTGCACTGACC
Source organism: Cabassous unicinctus (assembly GCA_029593785.1). Lineage (NCBI taxonomy): Eukaryota > Metazoa > Chordata > Mammalia > Cingulata > Chlamyphoridae > Cabassous > Cabassous unicinctus. Next base: position 1,662 of record JAQZBX010104500.1, on the reverse strand, counting down.
TGTGCAGATATCAGAAATACTGAAAACTGGGCTAAAACATAAAACCCAAAATTTCATCAGTGCAGAATAACCCAGTCATTCTGAGAGCAAAACTGTTTTTCAAAATATCAGAATGAATGCCTTCTTTTTATTAATAATTATTTTTATGTTGTAGTTTAACTCCACTCCCTGGTCCAAAAATCTAAGACATAAGACATAGGTTGATGCAGTTAAAAAAGGAATTCCAGTTAGACCAATAATTAGGCAAAACGGATGAATGGGCATCATTTGTAGTATACAAAAACTAAAGTCATCAAATTAGATTTCTATGAGTTAATCAGCACTACAAAAAGAGATTTAGGAATCTCAGGGTATATTTGGTTGTTATCCCTAAACTTCCTCCTTTTCTCGTATTTTAAATCATGATTTATGATGTCTTCTCCCACTTAGTGGTCTACCTTAAAGCTGTAGGTTTCACTTTTTTTATTGCAACCCATAGGAAGGAATTCACTTCACATCTCAGCCCAGCACACATTTACATATAACTGAAACAAAGAGTCACAAAACAAGACCTACTCTTATTATTTACAGTGTACTCTGTGATGGCTACTTTTATGTGTCACTTGTCTAGATTAGGATGTCAAATATTGGCCTAGTTGTTATTGTGGAGGTATTGCATAGATGTGATTATCATCTGTAATCAGTTGACCTTAAGTAGAGTGCTCTCTGTGTGGGTGGGCCTCATCCATTCATTTGGAGAGCTTAAGAGGAAAGAACTGAGGATTCCAGAAAAAAGAAGAAATTCTGACTCAAAACGGCACCATCTACTCCTCCCTGAGTTTCCAGGCTACTGGCCTGCCCTACAGATTTTGGATTTGCCAGCTCCCCAAACAGTATGAGTCAATTCATTAAAATAAATCTCTTGATATATATCTTGCTGGTTCTGTTTCTCTGGAAACCCCGACCAATACACTCTGATTATTTTACTCTGTTTTACTTCATGTACAAAAATATACTATTCAAGACTCAATTTATTTCATATCCCAACTAGTGGGCTGTGACCCCCAGTTTGAAAAACACTGCTCTACAGCCCTCCTTGTCTGTTCTGAATTACAAGCATTTGATGGACTGGCAGAATCTGCCTGCTCTGCCTCAAAGCTGTATTCCCAAACTATCCTTCTCCTCTCTAGGCCCATCCCCTCTCACCATCTTAGTTCAAGATTTTCCAGTCTCTCATCTATTACAACAGACACAATTTCCCTCTTCCCAGTGTAGTGGATCCAACGCTTTTCTTCTCTCCTTAAGCCCCTTACCAACATCTACCCTACTCACATTCAGTTGATAATTGGCTCCTTAGTCAAAGAGAAAGAGTATTAGGCAAGAACTCCTTCCTGTCCACCTCTAAACTTATTTGCCGCGGTCCAGCCGAGGCACGAGGGAGCAGACTGAAGGTGGTTAAGGGAGTCGGCGAGAAATGATGAGTTGCACACCAAGTTGAGTGAGAATCGACGTATATCTCTCTTTTAATGTAGGATAGCTTAGTTTTTATATACTATTCTTTGGGCAGGCTTGTAAGCATTCCTTCTGTAGTTATGTAAAGTTTACGTAAGCATTCTTTCTATAGCTAAGCAAGATTGCAGGCATAATATAGACTTTAGATAAGCACTTTTAGTTCCAGGATGT
>JAQZBX010104499.1:0-10946 GCA_029593785.1 Cabassous unicinctus | reverse complement strand
CTATGAAAGGTTGCATGTGTGTCCTGAGGGAGGGGAACCTGCATCCCCCAAGAAGGGTCTTGAACATTATGCCCTCTTCTTCCCAAAATATTCACCTCCAGGCTGTCTCCCTGCACCAGAAAGGTCAGTGGCTCACTCCCCTCCACACAACTAATGGAATCTAAAGTATTCCCCAATGTCAGTTGGCTTGAGTACTAGATGCGATGGCTCTGTGTTTGCTACCTGCTCCACACACCATCCCTGGCCTTCTCCTGTCTTACTTCATTTACTCCCTGATCGTGTGTGTGCTTCCTCCACAATGTCCTTGGCCTCACTGTAGGCCTGGAGTAGATGTTCTAATGGGTGAAGAGTCTAGAGAGCTAGTGAGTCCATCAAAAAAGTGTTGTGGGCACTGTGGGGGGAAGTGAGAATGGAAGCCGGTTTCTCAGGAGACTCAGCCCTTTTGTTCTTTAGCTTAAATCCTCAGCCTGCTGAGCCCTAACTGGTTGTAAATGAATTTAAGCCAGTAAATTCCAGGAGGTTTTTTGTTCAAATTTCCCATCCCCACCCATGACCAGAAATAAAATATATCTCTGGGACGCAGTCCCATTTTCAATGGTATGTGGTTTCTAACACCCTGTCAGTGGAGTAACATTGAAAGGCTCTCCTTCATAGTCTAAGGTCTTTCGACCTATAATTAAATCACTTATTATCAAAGAACATTACTCATATTACCTCTCAAGTACACAATCTCTTTGTTCCTAGACAGAGTAATCATCAATTACCACAGAAGTGATGCCCTAAAGCAATTCGGACAATCATTTCCATCTTAGAAATTGGCTCTGGCTTCCTTTAACTCATAAAGGCGCTACCAGGCTGCAAGCTGCATTGTGAAGCATGGTTACTCATGGCTGCCATAGATTTCCGTACAAAATTAGAATTCTGTTAGAAAGAAATGATGAGGGTGGGGGCATGGATATTGGCTAGGCAATCAACAGTGTCTACCTTTTTTGGGGCAACCAGAGCACAGATGTCATCCTCACTTAAGCCTCATCACATCTCCATAAAGTAGAGGAAAATATGGGTGGTTGCTGATGCCAGATGGGAAAATACTACATAAATGGCTTACTATAAATTTCAAGGTATGTTCATAGAATGACACAGCCTTCCACTCCCCACTTCCTACTTCTCCTAAATAGGCTCTCATTAGATGTAAAACTTGACACTATCCACTGTCTTCCATAACCTGCCAACTCTTCTAACTAAGCCTCCTCTATCTGATTCAGAGGACGCGGGTGTAGAGTCATGGTCGTTTTTTACTTCTCTGACATTCATGTCAGTTGCAAAGTTGTAATCCCCTTTGGTCTTTCTCCATTCAAGAGCAGCTGATATGTGACTATGACTGGGAATAAAAGAAAACCCAATTCAAATTGCCTTAAATTATAAAGACGATTGATTGGCTTGCCTAGGTGAAGAAGTAGGGAGATCAGGTTTGGCTCCTACAAGACCCAGTGCTCTGTGATCCCTTGACTCTGCCCTCCTCTGTATATAGTTTTCATCCTTAAGAGATTACTGATATGGCTACAGAAGTTCTGGACCTCATATCTGTACATACAACTTCTAACATATCAGGCAAGAGCCCTGAAATTCATTCTGATTGGGTCATATGCTTTCCTCCAAACACATGACTATCTATGGTCAGGAAAATGGACTGTGCTGACACAGTGGAATATTAGGTTGAGCCATATGAAACTGCTGATACTCAATAATTTTCGATCTGCAAAAATGGCAATTGTGTGTGATCCAAACTAATATACAGGATGTATATTGAAAAGGATGAAAGCCAGTGGAAAACCCAGGTGGTTAAGAGTGAGTAGGAAGCTAACATATCCAATGGAGATGACAATAGCACCTGCCTTAGAGTTGTTGTGAGGATTAAATGAATTAATAGACAAAAAGTTTAGAGTAGAACCTGGTTCTCATAATATGTGAGCCTTTATGGTGGTCGTTGTTATTTCTAGGCAAAGGCGATGGCCTCCATTTGCCCTCACCATGCTACTTCGTGCATACCTGGGTAAAGTGCTGTCTTGTAACCAGTATTAATAGCTGCACTCCCAGAGTGTTAATGTTCTGGGGGTTATTTTTAAAATGGAGGCTTCATTCAATTACATTTCATTACACTGAGAAAGGTTGTTTTCATTTGCATGCTTACCCATAGCGGCTCTGTAATCACCTCATTCTCAAAGCCAATTAGAGTCAGTAAATTACTCCAAGACATAAAATTAATGAAATTTTCTGGCATAATTGTTTTCTAGAAAGCACAGGGTGGCTAGAGAGGTATAGATTCAAATAAAGCTGACTCTTTTCATGTGCTTCTCAATCCTAAGGGAAATGTCAACTTCCTTGTTCTCCTCCACCTTCTAAGAGCATTGTTTTTGTTTGTAAATCCTGGGCTCCGTTTTACTAGCAGCATCCTAGGAAAGTCACCTTGGTTCATCCCCCTTCTTCTAGCCAGAATTTACCAAAACCATCCCAGGCTAGATGGGCAGCCACAGGAACCTGGAAACGAGCCCCATCTGCCAGAAGCCCACCCTCTACCACTTCCCCTGCACTGCCTTCAGTGGGAACTGGGGCTGCACTGAGCAGTGGCAAGGGGGATGCAGATGGTGAGTGTGGGAGTGGAGGGTGCCGGTAAAGGAAGAGCTCTGCGAGCAACACAAGCCAACCCCTCCCCCAGGCTGCTGGTCCTGCCCCCAATCCTCTCTTGGAGTGTTGGAGCATAAGTGGAGGGAAGCAGATACCCCAGTGTCTTCTTCCATAAAAGAAGGTGTTTAGACTGCATGACCTCTATGATCACATTCAGCTCCTAATCTCTAGGGCTCAGGTACTTGGGTATTCTGGTGATGTCCTTCCTAATCGGTTCTCTCCTAAATTCCCAGGAAAGCCATCTGTTAACACACTTTACCCAGGGGCTACATATGCCAGACACAGTGCTCAGTTCCTAGAACACAAAACCACATCAGGCCATCCCCTGCTTTGTACTCACCAGTCTCCATCGGGAGTGCCCTGACAACACAATTGAAGGGTATAATTTGGGCTTGGTATTGTGATTTATATCTATCTGCCTGTATGATGAGTCTGTTGTGTAGGAACCACCTCTAATTCAGTCTTTTGCATAATGCCGAGTTGTCATCACTGCAAAAATGCCAGCCAACCTTTAATGAGTAGAGACTCTGTACCAGGTAGTTACACTAAGGTCTTAGATGGCATTATCTCATTGGACCCCCACAGGAACCCCCTGGAGGAAGATGTATTAACCCCATTTTGTGGATGAGCACAATGAGGTTCAAAGAGGTTAAGTAACATGCCCAAGGTCATTAGCTAAGATGTGATGTGATGGAGTTGAGAATCTAGGTGTCTGACTCCATAGTGTAGCCTTTTAATTTTTAAAGTGCTCACTTTGTAGGCTCCTTAGGGACACACACAGACTAGTTACATTTCTTTGGGCCCCCTCACAGGACCCAGCAGAGTTGTGTACCTCACAAACCTCTAGTTGATTTACCTTTCCCTACTTGACAATTGTTCTCAGCTAGAGAAAGCCTATGAGTTAGCTAGACTCCACTCCTGACATTAACAGCTGCCCTGTCCATTTCTGGCTTTCACCCCACCTTCTTATTCTTGTCATAATATCAGCCATGACTGCTGTGCACCAAACAAAACCAAGAACTATTAGTTTGGGAAACTATCACAGGTATGAATTGAATTCAGAAAATTTGGCTCTCAGCCTGCTGAAACTTGAGGAATCAAGCGAGCACATGTTGTTGGTCAAGTTTGGGGATTTTTCTAAAGATGTGTGGCTCCCTTAGCTTTCGTTCCACATTCTTTGGGTGTTTGGCTGGATGTTGGATGTGCAGCATTAAATTTAACTTCCCAACCCGAATAACATCCCCGGGTTGTTAAATGCACCAAGGTACTTGGTAATTCATCTTACTTGAAATTTTCACAGCTCAGTAAGCATGCATTCATTATCATAGAAATTACTTTAATGTTTAACAAACATATCTGGCATATTCTAAACATTCACATTTTCCATTTTCACCTAACCTGCCGTGAAACATGCTCTGTGTATACAAATAAACAATTCGTGCAGAGATGATTTTTCACTCTCCTAGGAAAGACATTCAGGTTTCAGATTCTTTTAGGAGAGAAGTTTCTCATTCCTCAATAGGCTCTGTATTTTGACTCTGGGTAGCTGTTCTTCCAGCTTGGGGGGTCCTCCTTCCACTCAAGACCCAGTTTTAGACTCACCCCCTGCATGAAGGTTTCCCTGAGTAATAACACCTTTACTTCTCATTCCCTCGGGATATATGTACACAATTTGTGCGACACTCGCTTTCCCGTGTTTAAAGGCTGTGGTTGCTATTCCCCATGGGTTACTAGGTCACATGAGCACAGTCCTTTCAATGAGACTGCAGGGATTTGCTACAGTGTCTTCTATTTCTCCCCGCCCCCGCCCCCTCCACTCTTTTCTGTTTCTCACAGTGTCGTACCCTCTGTTAACATTCTATAAATGCTTATTGATGCTGGGTACCAGAATATGATGTGTTCTCAAAAATCTCTGACAAATATCCAATAGACATTGTGTGTCTGCTGTATATTCAGCCACGGGATGGGTGTCCTAAGGAATAAGAGAAAGTATAGCCTGCTCTTTCTCTGGTGTTGCTTGCAATTGAGTTGGAGAGATAGGATTTTATAGATGAAATGTTAAACAATGCAAGTTAATATGGTAGAGTCTTGATATTCTCCAACATGCAACTTCAGTGAGCTTCCTTAAGGTCCATGATAAAAGACACAAACTGGCAGCCAGCTAAATCTTCCTAGTATACATACACAGATTATCCTACACAGTGTTGGTCAGCAGAGTGTCTAAAAATTTATAAATTAGCTCCCAATAATTATCTGAAAATCAGACATATAACATCCATCCATTTTCTTGGCTTCTTTTGAAAAATCAAATATATTTTTTTAAGAAAATATAGGCAATACTGGCCCAATAATCCTATTCTAAAGTTCTCTTTGGATGGGGCATGAATCCTCCATTGTTCCATAGCTTTAATCATGTCCTACTTTCTCTCCAGCACTGAGGCAGTAAGTCAGTTACTGTTTAGCATCTTTTCACTATTATTTTAATCCTAGAGTTTTTCTTTGCAAAAATGGGAAAGAGAAATAGACTGTGTGGACTGTGTGTTTCAAAAGGGGATGGGGGATTTTTGGTGGAATGGAAGACTATGACCAAGTGTTTAACAGGAAAAACTGTTTGAATGGAAGAACCCAGCTTAATGTCCCATCCCATTAAGGAATAAACCACAGTAAGAATTACCATCAGCGAATCATTCAGGAATGCATTCAGCTGCAAGGAATAAAAAAAGTTGAAAACATTGACTTAAATAAGTAAGATGGTTAACAGCTCCACAAAACTATCAGGCACAGGCTCCTTCCATATTTGTTTTACCATGTTTTTCTGTGGTTTTCATGCTCGTGTTCTAAAAGCATTTTGCACACGTTTCAGGCAGAAAGAAGGAAAAAGGACAAAAGGCAACCCTCCCCATGGATTTTTGCCTGTGCCTTATTGGCCAGGACTCTGGCCTGTGTGCCTACCCCTAGCTGCAAGGAAACTGGGAAGTCCAGATCCCACCTCTAGAGCTGAGAAAAACAAGGGAGAAAGGGCTTTGAATGGCTTTTGAGGGAGCACTTCAATGCCATCACCACAACCAGTGTGTGGAAAGCTGTGTTTGAAATAGGCAAGAATGGAAATGTCAGCAGGGTGCATTCATGAATGTGGCCTTCTCCACTTATTTACATGGCACCGTAGGTTTCTGAGGTTGTAATCCTTACTCCATCATCCATCACAATTTTTGCTGAACACAGACTTCAATCGTTCCACGGGTGAGCTGGGAAGTTGGAGCCCAGGGTAACCCCTGGCATCCACCTCAGATTTAGGCTTTGCTTCCAGGACCCCTGCAGTAATGTTGGAGCAATAATAAAATTTTATTTCTTTAAAAGAAATGGCCCTTTAAAAAAGTCAACATGCTTTACAAGTAACTTAAGTCCTATATTTATGGAGTCATTAAGGGGCCGAAGCAGCACTTAAATTTTTCTATCACATTTTATTGCATTGTATGGGGGAGACCATTAAATTATAATAATATTTGCAAATTTGGGGATTCGCTAAGGCTTTAGAATGTACCTCTGGTGGACGCCAGGGGTCTACTGTGAATAATAAACTACTAACTGTGTGGTAGAGATCAAAGGGACCCCTTGGGGGAAAGGGGAGGGGTTAATGTGGAGGGGAGTGAGCAGGAAGCCTTAGACCATTTGCTGCTGTCGCTAACGGACACTCAGGCAGACTAGTTTTAAAAGATGACAGCGACATCTCAATTACCTCAAATTCAGAAATCTTGTAATTTCTATCTAGAGCACTTTGAGGAAACACCAAAACAAGCACAGAAGTCTTCTAGAATAGCCAAAGTAGGTCTCACGAAATCCATGTAGTGAAATGTAAATATTTTACTCAGAGGCTATTTATTCTTGATTTACTTAGAAGTTCAATAAGATGGATTTATTTGGGTCTTTCAGCCCAAAGTAGAGTAGCAACAGCCGGTTTAAAGAGAAAGCACTGAAGCAGGCTCACTGATAGCAGCAAGAAGTTAACCAACAGATGGACAGCAAGAAAGGATAAATTTTTAAAAATCTTCTGAAAAACAAAACCAAGAATTCCCAAAACATAGCTACCCAGAGTCATCTAGTGAAGGCACCTTGATAGTTCTTAGAGCAGCCCTGGCTCAGCACAATGATGAAGGTTTTTAGCACTGATTCTGACATCTAGAAATGATTAACCTGTGTTGAGGATCACTATTTAGGAAGGCAGGGAAATGTGTTATACATTCCCCCCCTCCCAAAAAAAGATTTTTATCTAAATGATTAGAATAAATACATTTTCACGCTTCAAGAGAATGAGTTTCAGTTATCTAGACAATTCTTAATGTAGAGAACTTAATTCCCTAACAATGCTGGAGAAATGTACTGTTTCTATATAGGTGCAGGTAAGTGTGTATCAATTTGTAAAAAACATAAGAAAACAATCAATGTTCAGGGAGATAAGCATCCTTTAAAAATTATAACCAGTTTTGAGTCAAACTGTAACTATTGCCAATATGAACACAGAATGAAATAAACATGCTCAAGGATATTTATTGACCCACACCAACTCCTTAAGTCAATTTGATTCCAATATGAATTGCCTCCAAAGCACTCCTACCCCCCTTCCTCTCACATACAACACAGGCAGGACTGGACATTACAAGACAGAAAACAGAACAACCAGAGTATAATGCTCATTAACCACAAGCATGTGGAAATCTCCAGCATGTTTTAATGAGTGTGGTGCAACTGAACCACAGTACCGAGACGCATCGCTTCCAGGAAATGGACACTAAATATTTTTCATTAAAGAAGTATCGAGTAACAGTCTTTAAATCAGGACCCTGCTAAATTACTTTCTGTTCAATAACCCTGCTGTCTAAAAGGGTATGCATTTTTTATGGTGTTTGATACCCAGACAGGAAATGCAGAGCTACTTTGCAACTGGTCTTCTCGCATCACTTTGCCAGAGTGTGTGTGTTCTCCTCCAAGTCAAATGGAAGAAGGGGTTGGCCTTTATCGAGAGCCTTCTCTGGGGTGTTCCTGGTCAAGCCAAGCAGCGCTGTCTGCCACCTGAGTGAGATAGACAGCAAGGGAAGGAACATGGCTCCAGAGGCAGTGTGAGAAAGAGGAAATGAGCAGCTTGTCTGCACCTACCAGTCCAGTGGTAGACCCTGCATCTGCAGGAAAACCAAGGTAACTGGGTACTCGGGAGAAAGCATCCAGAAGCCTGTGCCGAAGTTTAAACATAGAAAAGTAGAGCATATCTCTACTTCCACAATTGAAAACTAAAGCATCTTTTTTGATATCAACCTAGGAATCCTCCTCATCATTGTTATAACACCTATCACTTTTGAGTATTTCGTGTGAAGGAAGCCTGTAACAAACATTTTACATACACACTTGGCTTTCATTTAGCCCTATGAGATAGCTATTTGCTTCCCAGTTTTACTGCTAAGGAAACTAAAAAGTAGATAGACTTATTCAAGTGGTAGAAAGTAGTAGTATTGGGATTTCACTCCAGGCATGACTCTACAGCCCTTTCTTTTAATCACTGATCATAGTTCTTACCACACACCAAAGAAACCACTTCAGCCCCCTACAATCTCTTCCATTGAGTCAGGCTGAAGGCAAGTCTCTCGGTCTTGCTTGGAGGAAGTGCCCAATCCAAGAAGGGTGTGGGTGTAGAAAGGGAGGGGGCTCTTGCCTGGGGCTGCACAAGGGCCAGGCTCGGATTCTGGTCTCCACTGCTCTCTGGCCCCCTCCACATCCCAAGTAAAATTTCTACTCCCCTTTTATCCCCTAAATTTCCTTTTGCTGCCATGTCCAAGTTGGGTGACTATAATCCATCCATGTAATTATACCTCAGAGAGGGCAAGGAAGATTGAACTGTAGGGAAAGGGCGTTCCTTATTGTGTTTTGGCCTTAAACAAGTAGAAGATCCATGGCCTATTCCTAGGGCTGCCAAGTATTAAATAAGCCCTAGGAAAGTTTACCCACTGTGGTGTTTGAAGCTGTATGTACCCCCCCAAAAAGATGTTCTTAAATTTAATCCATTCCTATAGGTGTGAACCCATTGTAAGTAGGACCTTTTGATGAGGTTACTTCAGGTAAGGTGTGGATCACCTCAATCAGGATGGGTCTCAATCCTATTACTGGAGTCCTTTATAAGTAGAATGAAATTCAGACAGAATTAGAAAAAGCCACAGGAAGCAAGAAGCTGAACATCAATGGAATCCAGAAGAAAAGGGAGAGACCAGAAGACGCCGCCCTGTGCCTTGCCATGTGCCAAGATAAGGACCAAGAATCACTAGGAGCCAGCTCCAGAACACTGCAGTCTTCAGGAAGAAAGCATTGCCTTGATGGCACCTTGATTTGGAATTTTTCCCAGTCTCAAACTGGGAGCAAATACATTTCCATTGTTTAACTCTACCCATTATGTGATATTTGCTTGAGGAGCCTAGGACACTAAAACATCCATTACTTTGGGGTTTCCTATTAGCCACCTCTCAGTCATCCCAAATACATATGCTATGATCCCTTTTATTTTACCATCAAGATGATTGGTTTCTGTTTTCAGCATCTCCTTTCTTTGGGTTTTTGCTCCCAGATCTTCATTCAAAATTTCCACCTTTTAATTAGTTGGCCCTGGGAGATGGAGCTAAAAAGCATAGGCTGGGCACAAAATGCTCTGTAAGGAAGGAGGGAGGCAGATCAGTTGATCTCCCCTTCTGCACACTGTTCTGCTCCACCCTTGGTCATAACTTTTACTTAGGGAAAGAGGATTATCTAATATATTTTTCTTTTTAGTTAGAATGTGGGGATCAGCTTCTTCCTCCTTCCCCCTCTCTCATTAGAATCGTTACCTGATTGTTCTTTGCCCTTTTGGTGGTTTCCTCTGGGAACTAGGCTTTAAGTGATTTGCATACTTAGGTAGCTAACAGAACCTTTTTTCCTATACATTTTTCTCCCTCTGACCCCATCTACCATCATACGCTCTTACCATAACTGTTCTTTTCCTGGCACCATAAATAGCCACCGGCTTCTCATGACCTTTGCAAGAATCGCCCATTCTCCAAAGAACTCCTTCCTACTTGTGGGAACCAAACAGAGCTATCCAACTTTCCCACCTCTCCAAACTCATCACCAACACCTTCAAAGCCTGTTGTGGTCACTACCCACACACTGGGTTGGGGGAACTGGAGGAAAGTTAGAACAGCTGGAGTCTGGAACAGAAAAGTGGCTGGTGTGGAAGGCTGGGAACGAAGGGGACATCACTGTCAGCCCTGGAATAAATAGCTGCCTAAGCAGGGCTTGGCCTGGGAGCAGGAGCCAGAAGCCCCAGAGGGTTGAATCAAGAGCACAAGGACATAGGCCCAGAGTGAGTTGGGAGTGGGAAGCAGGAGAGGGGATGAGTCATACTGAGCAACAGAATACCCAAGGCCAGTCCAAAGGAGGAGCCACATCAAAACAAGTCAAGACAGGAGAAGCACGAGTTTGAGGTGAATCCAAGGGCAGGGATCAGAGAGTCAGAAGCAGGGCAAAGCTGAAGGGAAGCAGCAGGTACCATGTGCAGGACATAAAGAGGATGGGGAAAGAGATCATGGCTTGACAGCCAAGGGCTGAGTTTAAACTCTACCCCTGAGACAGCGCTCCAACCATGTTTTACGCCTGCTCACCCCACAAGAATATGTTGGCCCACAAATTGTAAAGCCACCATAAGTGGCTCCTGATGGTTTACTTCTCCCTGATCAGGGGAAATGTTTTCCAATAGATGTCAAGTACAATTGAGTCCAACTTTGTACCAACTATTCCTTGGCTACTTAGTTAGGTGGCAGACTTGGACTCAAGTCCCAATTTTGCTGTAATTTGAACTATATTTGATTGTTGTTGTTGTTTTTTTTACCACAAACTAGAAATTTCATATGTTTAATCTATTATCACATGAGCTTGGACAGCCCACATTTTTCACCAAGCCTCAGTTTTCTTTTCTGTAAAGTGAAGATAATACCAACTACAATGTTGTGGTGATTAGACAAAGTCACATATTTTAAGGTGCTTGATATAGTATTTCACACCTGATTAATGCTCAATAAATGTTCACTATTATTATCCTTAGCTTGCAGGAATAATAAATGTTTTGGAATTGAGTTTGACAGTAAAACACTATGAACAGTCCCTGAGCAGGTAGCCTTAGACACACGTAATACCCTTGGTACCCTGCAGTACAAGCCCAGAGTTAGCTGTTTTATCTACATCTAACTCCA
>JAQZBX010104498.1:0-10943 GCA_029593785.1 Cabassous unicinctus | reverse complement strand
TCATTTCCACTTCACCTGGTGGTGTGATTCTGGACAGGTGATCCCAACTGAGACTCATTAATTCTGAAACACACTGTGGCCATCTGCTGCCTGCATGGGGCAAGGATGTGTGGGATGGAGGAGGGGAGGACTCAGGCAGGTGGGGCCTCCAGGAAGAATCACAATGGACCACAGAGAAATCCATTTTGATGCATGCTGAGCTTCACCCAGGGATAGACAGAATGGCGGGCATGGGAATAGGAGCCTGCAGGATCAGAGGGCAGATGTGGGCAGAGGCACCCTGCTCCTGCTCTTTCTGTGGGTCCTTCATTCCCGAGGGCTTTCCTGGTGACTGTCAGGCAGGGTGGCTTCACCCAGCCAGGTTGCTGCACTGGGGAATTAGGGAACCTCCGTGGTGATTTATCCAGAGGGCGGGAAGCAGTGAATGCTGGGAGAGTCACGCTTCCCACACTGCACTGCACACGGTGGGCCTGCAGGGGCATGGCCTGCCCCAAAAATGCCTGGAGTTTGGTTCTGGGTTCCTGGTGCTCCTGGGCATGAGCACGCATATTCGTTTTGTTGAGACCATGGAGGAGGCTGCCGCAGTCCTGGGGTGTCTCTGCTGCATCGGTGGAGAGTCAGAAGCTTTCTCTTCATGGCTGTGGTGAGGAGCCTTTGTCCTGGCTCCTCTGACAGCGTTTTCTTAGATAGCGAGTGTGGTTTATGCTTTCTTGTGCAGCAATGTAGCAAAACTCACTTTACCAGAGTAATGTTCATTTAGTGGTTTGCCTGCTGGAAATCCTTGCCTGCTGTAGGGTTTTGTAAGGATTCAGGATCATGCCTGTTGGCAGTTCTGACAGGTTCAAAGAAGAGGAAGGAGCATGGACACCACTGAGTTGCAGAGTATCAGAGCCTTCCAGTCAGGTAAGCTGGGGACATGCCCAAGGGGAGAGTTGGGTCCCTAAACAAAAGCTTTTATTCATTTTTAAATGGTTCATTTTACCTACAGCACCAACTTACTTGGAAAAAATGTTGGAAAAAATGATGAAAAAATGTTGAATGTATTAAAACTACATTGTTTTAATTTTAACTGTTATTTACTCACAAGACCAAAATTTATTGTGCTTTTTACTTTCATGGCTTTAATTCAGGCAAGCTTGTCAATAAATTTTTTGGAATATACTTCTTAATTTCTCTTGTATTAATTGAGAAAATTTCCAAGTTAGACAATTTCTCATGACCAGGTGATGAATTAGATTATTTTAAATTAATTTCAGTTTACTGAAATGTCTTTGTTTCACTGTGATTGATATGTATATAAAATATATAAATAGATCAATATTTAGAGGTGATCCTTGCTCAAAATGAGAAGGTAATGAATAAATTGTTGGTGTATTTCAGAATCAAATTTATTCATTAAAATTAAATTTCCGGGACAGATATGGGTCAAATGGTTGGGCATCCGTCTCCCATATGGAAGGGAACTGGGCTCGATTCCCTGGACCTCCCGGTAAAATTAAGAAATAAATAAATTTCTCTTGTTAAAAATTCAAAATATGAAAGCATTTATTTTTTTAAAGACTTGTATATTCCTCCCTCCTCGTTGTTTGCACTCGCTGTCTGCTGTGTGTCCATTATTGTGTGCTCTTTGTGTCTGCCTGTCTTTAGGAAGCACCCGGAAACAAACCTGAGACAAGAGAAATGAAAAGCAAATTGGGACAGCAAAAAAGGAACCGATAAAAATAACCTAGTGTATTCCCGTCTCTTAGGATGACCTGGGAATCAAACCAGGGACCTCATACATGCCAGGCAGGAGCTCTTCCAATGAACCACTCTTGATGCACAGGTTAAGCAGGTTTCTGAAAGCTTATTTGGGTCTTCAAGTCCTGCTCCCTTAGGCAAGTTAGGCGTCTGACAGTTTGCAGAGCCAGGCTGGTCAGTCTCCTGCCTCCACCCCCTCACTGACGGAGCTCCTGTCTCTCCCAAGTGAACTGTAAGGTCCAGCAAATGTGAACACTTAATTAGAAGCATTGGATTTGTGTTTTAAAAAGTTCTGGCATTGGACACATTGGCACTATTAAAAGTAGAGTTGAAGAATGAGGCTGAAAACAGAAATGGAAGGAATGGATGATTGACCCCCAAAGAAAATTAGACATCTGGAAAGTAAGTATCTATCCCATTTTGCACACCAGCTTTGCACAATATGGGAAAGATGAGAAAGAGTCTGTGAATTTGTACGCACAAGCATAGGTGAGGTGGGGTGAGAAGGCCACTGAAACATAAGCTCCAGAGAAAGGCTGTATAGTAAGTCCACCTACCTCTGCCCCTCCTTTGCTTCCAAAATGCTGGTGACCAGGCTCACTACACCCAGGAAGGAGTCTGGAGGATATTTTCATGGAACTCTGAAGCTGCCCAGGGCAAAGGCCTCAGATCCATGTGGGTGTCATAGTGAACCCCCAGAGGAGCACTGAGAGACACAGGAATCCAGCAGGTATACAAAACCCCATTCAGCTGTTCCCTCTTAAGCACGGGGATATGGAAGGGTGGCCAGGACCACCAGTTACTTGATGACAACTCTGGCTTGAGAGGTAGAGAACAGAACTCTAATTAAAAGGAGCACACACAAGCATCAGCAACCTCTTGGTCTCTGCAGAACAGTCCCTGGAGCTGACCCCTTGTCTCTGTCTCTACTGTTCTCCCCCCACAAACACCCCAGTGCAGCAATAGACATCCTCATCTAATAGAGTCCCTGTCAGGTTGTCCACCTGTTCTTCCTGATAAACCTTTTTTCCACAATGCAGCCACTGCTCTCTTAAATTAAAATCAAACTCTAACCTGGTGACAGCATTTACTGCCCACTCCTCTGGCTACCATTCACTCACTGTATTTAGTGTTGTCTGGCCTCTGGCTGATCCTCAAATACACCACTCTCACACCCACTTCATAGTCTTCACCTCTTCTGTCCCTTCATCCTGCAGTATTTGTCCAAGGTTGGTTCATTATTCAGATGCCCGTCTTCAGGGAGGATTCCTTAATTCTCCCACCCAAGTTCCCCTTTCCCACCTCCATCATGCCTGCCCTTTCTTGTGCATTAATTTATCATCTCATGACATCCTCTGTATGCTGTTTAATTTCCCTATTCAGTATTTCTGCCCAATCTGCCCCCTAAAATATCAGCTCCATGAGGACATGTGCATTCTTTCTCATCTTTACTATTCTCTGCCAAGACCAAGCTATATTTTGAGGAGAAATCATTTACCTTCTTAGAATGATTGTTATGTCCTTTGTCTTATTTGCCCCCAAGCACCTACTCAAAGTGTCACTTCCTGCTTTCCTTCCATCTCTAATAATCTCCAGTTAGTGCTAATTGCCTAAAGAGGGAGTGCCATTTTTGTCTAAAACTACTAATACTGTGTATGCCTGCTGTGTCTGTGGGGAGAAAAGCCTGCTGCTTTCTTAGCTTTCATGTGAGGTGTGTCAGATGGTTCGGGACAGGTATGAGGGTGGGATATG
The DNA here is from genome assembly GCA_029593785.1 of Cabassous unicinctus. Taxonomy (NCBI): domain Eukaryota; kingdom Metazoa; phylum Chordata; class Mammalia; order Cingulata; family Chlamyphoridae; genus Cabassous; species Cabassous unicinctus. The sequence continues at coordinate 7,451 of JAQZBX010104498.1, read as the reverse complement.
GAGTCTTCCTGAAATGTTCCAAGAGGTTTTATGCAAAGTCAGAAAAGTCTCAGTTCCACAAAAGGCAGAGAAAGAAAATCATCTACCTATGAAATTACCAATTTTATTTTTTAACCCTTCTTATTTTAGAATATAAATATTAAATGTTTCTCTTTAAGAATACAATTTAATTACACCCCAGAAGATAAATTTATATTTTAACAAATCAGTTTTATTGATACATATTATTAAAGCATAAATCTATCCAAAGTGTACAGTCTTTGGTATTCAGTACAGTCACAGAATTGTGCATTCACCACTCCAGTCATTCTTAGAGCATCTTCGTTATTCCAGCAAAATTACAACAATGCTAGAAAACAAAACACAACCAACTAAACAAAACTCATCACCTCTCAATCTCTCTGTGCTTCCCCTGCTATACATAGCTGCTATTTTGTTTTCTTCTTTCTAGTTTACTTGTATTTATATTTTGGAAAAGACAGTCATATCTGCAATATTACACATATTCATATTTTACATTAGATTTCACTATGTTATACAGTCCCAAGTTACATTTTTTCACTTTTCTTCATTTCCCTTTCAACCGCTATCATACCCTCATAATATAGCTCTCCTTGTCATAAACAGCATGGTGTGCTCTCAACATTTCATTTCATTTCTGAAGATTTACAAACAACCTTTTAACCCAGTCTACACTGATTAAACATTAACTTTCAATTCTCTACCCATATTCTATTTTCTTGTGACCAATATTCTAAGTACTAATTCCATGTATTTACATAATATATTTAGTTCATAGTAGCACAATCATATAGTATTTGTCCTTTTGAGTCTGGCTTGTTTCACTCAACATATTGTGCTCAAGCTTCATTCACATTGTCATATGATTCACGACTTTATTTCTTCTTACTCCTGCATAATATTTTATTGAATATATACACCACAGACTGTTTATCCATTCATCAGTTGATGGACACCTGTGTTGTTACTAATTTTTCGCAATTGTGAGTAACGCCACTATGAACATCAGTATGCAGGTGTCTATTCATGTCGCTGCTATCAGTTTCTCTGGGTATGTACATAGCAATAGAATTGCCATGTCACATGGAAAGTCTATATTCAACTTCCTTAGGAATTGCCAAAAAATCCTCCACAGTGGCTGTACCATTCTTCATCCCACCAACAGAGCAAAATGTTCCTATCTCTTCAAATCCTCTCAAACATTTACATTTTTCCAAATTTTTAGTAGTGGCAGGTCTAATAGTTTTGAAATGATATCTCGCTGTAGTTTTGATTTGCATTTCCCTAATCAGTAGTGATGTTGAACATTTTTTCATGTGTTTATTTTCCATTTGTATTTCTTCCTTGGACCACCAAATATGAAGAAAGATCATATTTTCAAGTCTTTGCCTATTTTTTAATTGGCTCATTTGTCTTTTTATTGTTGAATGGTATTATCTGTTTATATATCATTGATATTAAACCCTTATTGTATATATGATTGCCAAATATTTTTTCCGATTGAGTTGCCTGCCTTTTCACCCTTTTGACAAAATCCTTTTAAGTGCAAAAGTGTTTAATTTTGAAGAGGTCCTATCTATTTTTTTGGAGGAGTTGTTCATGCTTTATGTGTAAGGTTTACAAAATTACCAACTACCACAAGATCTTAAAGATTTTCCTAAATTTTCTTCTGCAAGTTTTAGGGTTGTTGCTTTTATATTTAGGTCCTTGATGAATTTTGAGTTAATTTTTTTTTAAGCTGTGAGATATAGTGGTCCTCTTTGTTTCGGATATGTCTATCCAGTTCTTCCACCATTATTTGTTGAACAGACTGTTCTGGTCCAGCTGGATGGGCTCAACAGCCACGTCAAAAATCCCTTACCTGTAGATGTGAAGTCTATTTCTTCGTTCTCAATTTTGTTCCATTGGTCAATGTGCCTGTCTTTATGCCAGCACCATGCTGTTTTCACAAATGTAGCTAAGTGATATGCTCTAAAGTCAGAGTATGAGAGTCCTCCAACTTTATTCTTTTCTAAGACATACTTGGCTATTTAGGGCACCTTACCCTTCCAAATAAATTTGATTATTATCCTTTCAATTTCTGCCAAAAAGGCATTCAGATTTTTATTGTGATTGTGTTGAATCTGTAGATCGGTTTGGGTAGAATTGCAATCTGAGCGTTATGTAGTCTTCCAATCCATGTACATGGAATATCTTTCCATTAATTTAAGTGTCGGTTTCTTTTAGTAATGTTCTGTACGTCTCTGAATACAGGTCCTTTATGTCCTTGGTTACATTTATTTAAAAATATTTGATTGTTTTAGTCACAATTATAAATGGAAATTTTTTCTCATTTTCTCCTCAGATTCCACATCAGTAGTGTATAGATACACAATTGATATTTGCATACTAATCTTGTATCTCACCACTTTCCCCAGCTCGTCTATTTCCAGTAGCTTTGTCGTGGATTTTTCAGGATTTTGTAGATATAGGATCATATCATCAGCAAACAGTGAAAGCTTTACCTCTTCCTTTCCTATTTGAGTTCCTTTTCTTTGTCTAGCCTAATTACTCTAGCTAGAACTTCTAACAAAATGTTAATTTTATTCTAATCAACATTCCATTGTACATGAAGCTTTGCTTTTCTCTTGCTGCTTTCAGAATCCTGTCTATCTCTGACATTTATTGTTCTGCAGAGTAGGTGTCTCAGGGTAGGTCTATTCGAATTAATTCTGTTAGGGGTGCATTGTCCTTCTTGGGTGTTGATATTTATGTCTTCCATAAATGTTGCGAACTTTTCAGTCATTATTTCTTCAATTACTGTTTCTGCCACTTTTCTATTCTCTTGTCTTTCTGGGACACCAATATTGCATATCTTGGTGTTTCTTATTATCATTCAATTCCCTCAGACTCTTTACCATTTTTTCCATTCTCTTTTCTTACTGTTCTCCTGTCTTTTCCAGTTCAGATGTTCTGTCTTTGAAATCACTAATTCTGTCTTTAAGCATTTCAAATCTGCTCTTGTGTACCTCTAATGCATTTTTAATCTCATCCATCATGTCTTCTTTCCCATAAGGTCTGTTACTTTTCATTGCAGGCTTTCAAATTGTTCTTTATGCTCACCCAGATTCTTCTTAATATCCTTTATCTCTTTAGTTATATTTTCTTTCAATTCTTTAAATTGATTTAGAAGAGTTGTATGATTATTATTGATTACTTGTCTTAAATTACTTGTCTGTATCTCTTCAGGATTTTTGGTTTGTTCCTTTGGCTGGGCCATCTCTTCCTATTTCCCAGTATCGCTTGTTATTTTTTGCTCATGTCTAAGCATCTGAATAGGTTGGTGTATTTACACTGTTTTCCAATTTCTCTCTCTTTTCTATTTTTCTTTCACAGCTCTTCTTTGATATGTTCTGTAACTTATTCTAAATATTTAAAAATTGCCTAGCTAAGTTATCAAAATTGTGCCATGGATTCACTCATGGGGTACAGATTTTCTACCAGGGGTTAGAGTACAGAGAGAATCAAAATGAGTTTTTGTCCATGCAACTTCCATACTGGCCATCAAATGGTGCTCATTTGGAGCACCTTTCCATGGAGGTGTATCATTCTCTGTTTTCCTGTGTTTTGTATGCCCAGACGTGAGATTCATAGCGGGCTCTACTGGCTGAATTCACTGAAGAAAAGTCCCCAGAGTCCCCTCCGTTTCCCTGTGTAATAGCTGACAGGGAGGAAGATGTCTGTTCCACTCTCAGACAGCTGCATTGAGTCTGGGATTTTACCCAAGCTTAACATCTTGGGGCTTCAGTAGGGCAGCACTTTCCCAGTCCCCCAGGGTTTGGTTACTCAAGTTTGTTGTTTAGGGTTCTTCATCTCTCTGCCCCTCACCCTCCTGAGAGTTGTCAGGCATTGTCCTGGTCTGCTTACACCCCATAGCAGGTCCATTGTCTTGCTTTTGGCTCTTTCTCCATTGTTTTTGTGAGAGTTGAGAACTACCTGCTTAATCTGATGCCCTGTTTCCACAATTCATGTACTTAGTTTAAAAAAATAAAGTTGTCTTTATGGAGGAGTTGTGACTTAGGAATTCAACTCTGCCAAAAACTTTTTTTGCCAATGTTTAAATGTCTTTTATCACTAAATCATATATATTTTAAATTACAATATTAATAATATAAAGATGATGTATTAGTCAGCCTAAAGGCTGCTAATGTGAAACACCAAAAATGGGTTGTTCTTCATAAAGGGTATTTCTTAGGGGTAGAAATCCACAGATACCAGGCCATAAAACACTAAGTTTCTTCTCTTACCAAAGTCCATTGCAATATTTTGCAGCAAGACAGCTGCCGAAGTTTGCCAGGGTTCAGGCTTCTTTGGTTCCTGTCTTCCTGGGACTGCATTTCTCTCCAGGATTAGCTCCTCTTCTTCCTCCACAAGGTCAGCTGTACACTATCAGGTGAACTGCTCACTTCTCTTCTCGTGGGACCTTCTCTCCAGTGTGAAAACTGCTTCTCAAAAACTGCTTCTTCTGTCCTTTGCCTTGCCTTTTATATTCGATTCCACCACCCACCAAGTGGTGGGGCTCAATGCCCTACTGACATGGCCTAGTCAACACCCTAATCATAAATTAATCATGCCCAGATTAACAGATCAGTTTACAAGCATCATCCAATTATATTTTTGGAATTCATAATTACATCAATTTGCCAAACAGCCAGAGATGAGATAATAATATATATTTCATTAAAATTAATATATATAATAATTAAGAAATATTGTTTTGGGAAATGTAATTTGATCAAGTTTCACTTTGATTAAATGTTTAAATTGTAGCAGTTTCACCCAATAATGGGAGATATTTCAAAGTATCTTTGAAAAGAAAGAAAGTCCTTCATTTCCTGTTGTTTTTCTGGAATTTGATAGTCTTTTCTTCTAAAAGAAAGATTTGAGCTTTGCTTTGTCCAGAATAAGAAGTTCTCAGAACTTCAGCCAATGTAGGAGGTCCTGTTGAATCCCCTGGCCTCAGGGAATTTCAAGTCGGTGAATGCAGGTTGGAGGCTCAGGAGGCCAGACTGGAGGTGAGGGAACAGTGCTGCTTTAAATTCCATGCCCTGTAGACATTCCTGGAGTACAGGCTATCAGAGGGTGGATTGGGTTTGGAACATTCCTTGTGCTATGGGGGTTCTCATGACCCCTTTGAGGGACATCAGTGTATTTAGCATATACATTATAACATCCTTTAGTTTGAAGCATTTGGTACTCTCTTTTCTTCAGGTTTGGGACCAGTGAAATTAATCTCATCAGCATCACTTTTATTCTCTAAACCTTTCTGTAGATATGTTCAAGGCTGTGTATTTTAAAATCTCTTTCTCTAGCCTGCCATTCAATATGGCAGTTACTGCAAAACCCTTTGAACAAACCAATATTTTCAATGAGCTGGCATTTCTCTTCAGTGAGGGCAGCCAGTTTCAGGGCAAGCTGATTTTCTCATATACTTCTGGCTTCTAACAAACTGTCCAAATCTGAATAACAATAAGAACCCCACCAGTAAGCTGATGAAAAGTGGAATGTGAGGTCTGGACATATGTCCTTTGGCAGCATGTCCATCACCACATCTCACAGCTCCCCAAGGATCAGTCCAGCAACAGGCTTCAGAGAGGTTCACAGGCCATGTATGGCACTTCAGTCATCCATAGGTCTCTGCCAAGTAACTGTGGATCTGTCAGACATAATAAATCCCAGGGAACTCCTCAGGATTCCACCTGGAACATACCAGCAACTGGCAGCTTTGACAGATCATCTATGAGAGGATCTGTGGTGTGTGTTGAAAGGGGAGAGGAGAGGCAGAAAATAAAATGTCCTTGTCTCCATTACATTCTAATGTTCATTCTTTCTCTCTTTCTAATTGTTTTTTTAAAGTAATGTAAAATTGAAATATAGTGAAATGTGGCAATCTTAACTGAATGTCTATGAAAGCTTTAACACTTTTCACTTCTCCATACAAGTCAGTATCCAACAAACATATCAAGATATGAATCATTAATTTCCATTAATCCAGATAATAACTCTTGTACCTTCTGTCAACATGCATACACCCTACGTAAGCATGCAGCCTTTTTTTAAATTCCTTTCTCCATAAATCATTTTTACCACTTTTTGTAAGACATAAAAATGAAATACATCAGAATAGACCCTTTGGTGCCTATAACTTTAGCTCAAAATAATGTTTTGAAATTTGTCAATGCTGTTGGCTGTGTCCATCAGTAATTTTCTCTGCTTTTTCATTGAGTTCTTTGACATTGAATGACAATGTTACAAAATGTTTATGTATTATAATCTTGGCAGACTTTTCAGTTCCTTCAAGTTTGGGGAATTATGATTACAATTATTATGAATATCCACATACAAGTACTTTTTATAAAAACATGTTTTTATTTCCCTGGGTGAATACATGGGCATAGAAAACCTTAATCATATGAGAGGATATGCAAAATTCCTTTTTTAAACAACTATTGCAGTATAATTTACATGACATAAAATTAAATATACATTTTTTGTAAATGTACTGTGTTGGGCAACCTCAGCATGATTTAATTATAGAACATTTCCATTGGCCCGAAAATTTCGTCTTCTAATTTACTCCATCAGCTGCATTTGACACTGTTGGCCTCACCTCCCTGAAATACTTCTATCAGTTTGATTCTTGTTCACTACAATTTTTTATTGGTATTTATCTGACATTACTGCCCTTTCCTTCTGCCTCTTTGCTCAGATCTCTGTTTCTCCAGAGCCTCTCAGCATGTGTTTCTTCAGGGCTTAGTCTTTGAACAACTTTCATTCTTTAGCACCCTGTTCCGTCGCTGGAGTGTCTTGGTCTTAAACACCATGTATACTGGCATGACTTCTACATTTATGTATCCAACCCAATCCAATCCATGCAGTCCTGATACACACACAGCTGCTTCATGATGCCTCTGTGTGAATATCTAACTTGCCAACGGAGAACTCTTGGCTCCTCCAAGGGACCTTCTCCTCTGTATTCAGCTTTACATGTACAGGAACTATACCTGACAGGGGTTCTGGTAGCAGATTTGCCTCCTTTCATCTCTCTTTTCCTCCACCCTACATCCATCCCATCTGCATACCCTGTGCCCCATGATAAGAACAAATCCACATCTGTCCCCTTCTCTTTGCATCCACCATTCTTCCCTGTGAGCATTGCCTGTTACAGGATGACTGTGGTTTCATTCTTCTCCCTCTTACCGCTCTATTTACTTAAGTGTCTAGGAAAAGGTTTATTTTGCTGTAGGTTTCACTGTTCCATGTATTATGCATTAATTAAAATTTATTATTCATGGTTAGCATATATTCAGTATCTTCACTTATATTTTCTCTGTTTATTCTATGAATTGTTGAGAGAGTAGTAAAAAAAATGCCCAATTCTTTGACGTATT
>JAQZBX010104497.1:0-10946 GCA_029593785.1 Cabassous unicinctus | reverse complement strand
ATTTATTTATTTATCCCCCCCTTGCTGCTTGTGCTTGCTGTGTCCATTCGCTGTGTGTTTTCTCCGTGTCTGCTTATCTCCCCCTTGCTGTGAGGTCCCGCTGCATCAGCCCACCATGCTGTGTGGGCTGGCCTGCCCTCACAAGGAGGCCCCAGGAAGCGAACCTGGGGCCTCACACATGGTAAACGGGGGCTCTATCCATTGAGCCACACCCGCTTCCTGTTGTGAGGTCTTGCTGCATCAGCCCACCGGGCCACGCGGGCTGGCCTGCCCTCACAAGGAGGCCCCGGGAAGTGAACCCGGGGCCTCCCATATGGTAAACGGGAGCTCTATCCATTGAGCCACACCCGCGTCCCCTTAGTGCAATCTTGAAGGCCAAAGTGTAGGAAGAAGTCAGCAAATTTGTGTATTATTCTAGTGCATTATTATCAAATCCCTTTTTAATTTTTTGATTTGTGTTTCTCTTCCTCTCTAAAATCTACTCTAGAATATATTGTGAAAAAAAGAAACCCTATCTAGATGGAGGCAAATTTATTTATTTTTTAGAGGTGTTGTGAGTTTATAGAACAATCATGACTAAAATACAGGATTCCCATATGCCACCCTAATATTAACACCTTGCATTGGTGTGGAATATTTGTTACAATTGATGAAAGCACATTTTGTAAGTGTAGTATTAATGTTAGTCCATGGAGTTTCCTCAGAAAGCTAAGTATAGAATCACCCTATGACCAGGCAATCCCACCACTACCTATATACCCCAAAAAATTGAAAGCAGGTTCTCGAACAGGTATTTGCATACTGAGTGCTGGGAACCAAAAGTGTCTGTTTTCAAACAGCATTCAATCCAGTGAAGAAGAAAATAAACAAAATATTTTTATTTCAATAAAATAATGTTTTCACATAGCTGTGTACAGATAAAAATCTTCTGGTAAATAACACTATTATGTTACTGGTCTACACCTTTTTTCAGCTAAAATGCCTAAAAACACTTTATAAATCTTATTCTCTAAATGGAAAAACAGGGAAATGAGAAATTTTGAGCTGGCCAAATATGGCTCAGCAAGTCAGTGACATACCTAGAAATAGAAAGGTGAAATGAAATCAGTTTTTAAAAATATGTCTTGAAGGAAGTGATATCTCCATTAACTCAGCAGCACAGTTGGGAGAAAAGCACCCAAGTCTACGAAGGAGAAGGAAGCCTGTGAATCAGCTCAATGTGGAGACCACATTAAAAGAAAGTCCTTTTGTATGGAACACTGCAGAAGAACTTTTTTAAATGTATTTTTATTGGAGAGTTATGAACTTACAAAACAACCATACATACATTCAGAATTCCCATACAACACCCCTCCACGTATACACTACATTGTTGTAGAACATTTGTTACAGATTATGAGATAATATCATCAGACTATTACCACTATGGTCTATAGCATACATATGGTATATTTTTTCATACCCCTATAGAAGAACTTTGACTCCAGTTATTTTTATAAAATACAACCAAAAAAAAAAAAGTTCAAATAATTTCCCAGATAGGGCAGTATAAGTTGGATATGAGTCAGTCCTGTTACGTAACACTCAAAATGTTTGTTGCAGCATTATTACTTATTAGGAAAATGCAAATCAAAACCACGTTAAGGAACCACTTCATCAAAAAAAAAAGGAAAATAAGTGTTGATGATGATGTGGAGAAATCAGAACCCTAGTACACTGCTGATGGGAATTTAAAATGGTATAGTCAATGTAGGAAAAAGTTCGTTTGGTAGTTCCTCAAAAAGTTAAATATAGAATTACAAGAGAAATTGATAACTGGTTTTCCAGCAAATACATGTTGTTGCTTGCTCATATCAGCATTATTCACAATAGCCAAAAGGTGGGAATAACCCAAAAGCCCATTAACAGACAAATGAATAAACAAATTGTAGAAGATACATATGATGGAATATTACCTAGTGATAAAACGGAATGAAGTACTGATCAATGCTACAATATGGATGAAACTCAAAAACATTTGCTGTGTCCAAGAGTGGTTACATATTGTATGATGCCATTTATAATCAATATTCATAATAGGTAAATCCATACTATCAATGCAGAATGGTAGGTGAATGGCTTTGGAGGAGGGAAGACTTGGGAAGCAAATACCTAATGGTACATGGTTTAGGGATAATGAAAATGTTTTGAAACCACATAAAAGTGGTAGTTGTACAACAATGCAGATGTACTAAGTGCCACTGAATTGTTCACTTTTCTTATGGGTTTAATTGTCTCCCCTAAAAAAGAGGTTCTAGCCCTTACACCAGGTCCTACAAATGTGACATTATTCGGTAATAAGGTCTTTGAAGATGTTATTATTAAGATGAGGTCAAACTGGATTTAGAAGGCCCTGATCCAATATTACTAGGGTCCTTATTAGAAAGAAATGAAACAAACAGACAAAGGGGGAAACACCATGTGAGAACTGAGACAAAGAATGCTGTGGATTGCTGGCAAGCCACGGCCAGAAGCCAGGAGAGAGATTAAGCCAGATTCTTCCCTATACGCTTCAGATGGAGCATGCTAACACCTTGATCTCAGACTTCTGTCCAACAGCACTGTGAGACAATAAATTTATCTTGTTTTAAACCACCTCATTTGTGCTCCTCTGTTACGAAAGTTCTAGGAAACTAACACAACTTTGAAATGGTTAACTTTCTGTGATGTGAATTCACTTCCATTTAAAAAAATGTTTTCTGCATCATCTTTTCCTTGGCAAATTAAGAGAGTAGGTCTGCTGTACCAATAAAAAATTGTTATATTGAAATGCATGAACCCAAGAGAAGTCCCTGAAATTCTGAGTTCTCCATGTGCTCACAGCCAAACTCTGAAACCTTGAAATGGTTATTTTTATGTTACATGAATTTCACCTCAGTTTAAAAAAGGTTGCTACCTCATCTTATGTTTGAAAAATGAGAGTTAGGCTTGTCTGCATGTGATTGAATGTTTGATTATTTGCAAAAATGGATGCAAGAATTCTCCATCTTGGTGTGTGGTCCCTTCCATGCTGGTACATAGCTTGGCCATGTTGCCAGTTTTGGCCAAGGGGCAACAGCTAACAGGATGTAAGCAGAGATTTGAAAAGTGGTTGCATATGGGACTTTCCTTCTCTTGCTGAACTTGTGACCATGTGAATACACTCAAGGTACCAGGCAGAGGCTGAGAGGCAATGTGGAAGAGAATAAAGGCTTACTAGCCAACATCTAGGGCTCTGGCTGCCAACCTGCCAGCCACCAGAAGTCTGGGCAAGGCCAAGCTAGATCATCCAGTCACAGGCCAACCCACCAACCAAACACAAATACATGAAAGAGCCCATGACAGACCAGCTGAGCCAGCCCAGACTAGAGGAACTGGCAAGCCAAACCAAAATATCATGAACCAAATTAAGTGGCTGTTGTTTTAATAAAAAAGCTTCAGGGTGGGTTGTTATGCAGACAAAGCCAATGGATACACTGCACAAGTCAGACTGGAAGCAGTTCATTGCACACATGTTATCAGGCATGTTACCATTTGATTTCACCTCCCAAACATAGCTGTTTAGACCAGCAATTGGTCCATGTACAAATCAACAACCTATGAGGCAACCAAGCAGAGAAGTCTGACTTATAACATTTCTCCATTTTGGATGTCAACTGGCCAATCCATTCAAATTCTGAGTGTGTGCCTCTCTCTCTTGCAGAGTTTAAATGTAAAAGCCCAGGAAGAGACACAGAGAAACAGTAAAGTGAGGCAATGAACAAACTGAGAGCTAACAAAAGCAGAAGCTGTCAGATAGAAGAAGCTGTTGATGACCATCTTCTCTAACCCCTACAGGTGTTTCATCCTGCCATAGTAGCACTGTAGGCTGTCACCATTTTCTGTCACCATCACGAATCCAACTCATTTCACAAGCCTAGGGGACAAATGCTCAGTCTAAGGAACAGTGGGAGTGTGATCACCTCTCATACTTTAATAAGCATGTAACAGTTGACTTTGGGAGATTGTAAAGAATCTTTATCTCCATCTTTCTTCAACCCATTCTGTTATATGAACTCTATCAAATGTCCTCCTGTGCTCTTTCTTCCAGCTGGGACCGGCCAGTGTGTAGTCATGAAGGACATAGGAGGACAGGAAGAGTGAGAGAATTTGTGGTATTTATTTCCCCAGATATGTCTCACCCCCTTATAGGGTCACCACATTTGGGTAATGGTTGGATTCTTCTGCTGCAGGATGTAACCCTTCCCAGGTTCCTATACCTGCTCCCTCTCCTTGCCCCTTCAAAGCCTAGGATTGGTCAGAATAACCCTTATTGTTATTCCCAGAGTGCCCCACCAACTTTTATCAATTTTTCTTAGCCCTGCCCAAAACTATATAAATAATCCCTTCTCTAAATCTCCCTAATTCAACCCATTTGACAGTTCAGCTGCTTTTCTGCCAAGCCACCAACTTTAGTACCCACCATGACATTATCCTAGCTATACTGATTGCAACCAGAAACCAAACCTTTCTTAACAGTCACAAAAGAGGAAGCCAAATTTCAAGAAAACATGAAAAACGTCATCCTTTTACAAACATGTGGACCCAGGGTACAAACACAAACACCACTTCCCCCTTTGCCAGTCACTTGAAATAATTGTTTCTCAGCATACACCCCACACCTTGAAAGGGTGGCATCCGGTGTGTGGTTTGACATGAATTACGGGAATGTGTTCTACCATATAACAACATGGAATAAGAATCAGGGAGTAGTGATGCCATCAACATGGTGATGTAAGACATCCCCTGAAAAAGTGTTAGAGATTCCCCCACACTAGGTTTGCAATAATTAACAAGCTGTGACTCAATTCCCCCTGACTTGCATTGAGGAAAGACAAGCCCCACCCATCCACCCATAGCTTATGTGCCTAAAGACACGGAACTTCCCCAAAAGTTGAACAAAGAAACTGCGTGGAGATGGAAGTAAAGTGAGATAGAGAGCTTCACTCCCTCCACATTAAAGCACTACCTGCTCCTCCAGCATTCCAAGAAAACACAACTCCCTAACCCACTACCCTATAGCCATACAAGGGAAAATTTTCACCCCTAGGGCTTCCTATTGGCCCCTGCACCTTACTCAAACCCTTGACCACCCTCCCACTGACTGTCATTTCCCCACCTAGGAATGTACTGTATAAATTCAAATCCCTCCTTTCCAGGGGTGGGCTGAAGTCTATTCTTCAGACCCCCTCAGTTGGCGGAGCATCCCAATAAACTTTCTGCTTGCAATCATCAGTCTCCGTGTCCCAGTGAGCATCGTTTTTCCCAACAAAAAGCCTCCCCAGGGATTTAGCAAATAAAACGACAAATTCCACTTGCTTAAAACTCTAGAAGATGATAGAGACTGGAGAAGGACTCAACAAATGTCGAATCAAAGAAACAGAAAAATCTCAGGTAGGAAAGTAGATCCTGGACTGCTGGTTGGTTCTCAGTTCCCTTCCCACTCATTCAGTCCCCAACAATTTGGGATTTGCTCACAGGCAGCATGGCCTGGCTGCCTCCAACCACAGACAGAGAATGTAGACCCATTCACAGCGGTGCGTTAGAACTCCACGCATATTCAGGCACATGGATTTAAGTTCTCAAAAACCAAGGACAGAACCCAAGTCACTGAAGATTGCTGAATAACAAAGGGCCCTCAGGGGAAAAAAGAGAGAGGCTAGTAAGAATGTGTGTGACCTCACTCAATCCAGTTTCAGTTGGCTGGACAACCTAAAGGCAAAACAGATTTTTCTGAAGTTACCCACCTTTCTGGATTAACTCCATCTGGCTTCCTGGGGTGGAATAGACTAACAGGGAAGAAATTGGAAGCAGAAAAGACTCACAGAAAAAAGGGGGGAGGGTAAGCTGCTATAAGATAGGACAGGTGCGAGAACTGAAAAGGAAAAAGGAAAATAAGGCAATGAGTGAGGGAGAGAATGTAAACAAATCATAGCAGCTGGAGGAAGATGTCTGAAGTAAAAAAAAAAAAAAAAAATTAGAAAAAAACGGAACAGATCAAGATTCCCGGAAAGGCAACAGAGGAAAGGAAGCTCTCTCCTGGTAAAACAACTGCACAAAAATTGCAATCTGAAACATTGCAGCATATACACAGGAAAAGAATTGGATGAAGAAAACATGAGAAAATCTGAACGGGCAAACACAGTATATTCTAAAGTTGTAGGTAAATTATATTACGCATCAAAGAAGAGCCTTAACCTAAAGCCGATCAACAACTAAACCCTAGACAAGAGGTAGAAACTGGCCTTCAGAGTTAATTCATGAAGATAATCCTATGCCTAGACATCAGCAAAAAAAATTACTAGCCATGCCAAGAAACAAGAAGATAAAGACCAATCAAAGGAAGAGCTTAAAATTTCATAAGATACTCAGAAGTTAGGATACCCAAATATTTTCAGGCAAATCTCCTAAATCAATTCAAGGAGATGAAGGAAAATATGCATAAAGAGAAAATGATATTAAGAAGACAAAGTGTGAACACAAAAAGAATTTAAAAGTACAAAATGAAACATAACATAAATTATGAAGATGAAATGCTCAATGGTAGAGATTAGAAAAAACAAAACAAAACAAAAAAAAAACACTAGAGGCATTCAATAGCAGATTTGAACAACCAGAAGAAGCAGTGACTAGAAGACAGGACAGTCAAAATCATACAGTCAGAAGAACAGAGAGAGAGAAAAATATAAAAAATAGAGCAGCATCACAGGGATATAAGTGACAGCATGAGTCACACTAACATACACATCATGTATGTCCTAGATGGGTAAAAGGAGGGAAAGGTGGCAGAAAGAATGTTTGAGGAAATAATGGCCAAAAACTTCCCAACTCTTATGAAAGACATAAATACATATGTCCAAGAAGTGCAATGTACTACTAACAGAATAAATCCTAATAGAACTACCCCAAGATATATATTAATCAGAATATCAAATACCAAAGATAGAGAATTCTGAAAGCAGCAATAGAAAAGTGAATTGTCACATACAATTGATCATCAATAAGACTAAGTTTGAATTTCTCATCAGAAACCATGGGGGCAATTATGCAGAGGTATGATATATGTACGGTACTGAAAGAGAAAAACCTGCCAAATAAAATTTATTTATCCAGCAAGACTGTCCTTCAAAAATGAATGAAAGTTTAAAGTATTCACAGAAAAACAGAAACTGAGGGAGTTTGTCAACAAGAGACCTGCCCTACAAGTATTAATAAAGGGAGTTCTGCACGTTGTTGAAAGGAAAAGACAGTGTGAAGAACTACTACTTGGAGTAGTGTGAAGATTAGAAGATAATTAGTAAGGATAACTAAAAGGGTAAATGCAAAATCCAAAGATACTGTATCCTCAATATACAACTCTACTCCTTAATTTATATAAGAAGTAGAACACAATTGAATAGGAAAAGAGCATATGTCCTCATAACAGACAGGCAAAATATAAAGAGATAAATGGGGAAACCACCATAAAGAAGGGAAATAAGGGAGTAGGGGAGCAGAGAATGTGAATGCAATGGAAACTAAGTAGGTAACTTTTCCAATTGGTCCATTATACATACAGGTTGTGTGATATAACCCTAGGATAACCAAAAGACAATATTTTTAAAATATACATATTCTATTAGTTTTTGTTTGTCTGTGAAAACTTTGAACTCCCCTTTATTTTTGAAGGACAGTTTTGCCAGATACAGAATTCTAGTAGACTATGTTACCAAAAGACCAGAATTACAAGAGATACTAAAGTGAGTGCTGCAGCTTAAAAGGAAAAAACAAGGGCAAGAGACTTGGAGAAGAGTGTAAAAATGAAGAGTATAAGAAAGGATAAAAAAAAAATAGACTATAGTATGATATGACAACAAAAAGCCAAAGGTCAAAATGGATGAAGTAAGTAATGCATTTACAGTTATAACATGCAATGTTGATGGCATGAACTCCCCAATCAAAAGACACAGACTGATTGAATGGATTAAAAAATATGAGCCATCTATATGCTGTCTACAAGAGATACCTCAGACATAAGGACACAACCTGGTTAAAAGTGAAGGGTTAGAAAAAGATATTCCATGCAAATAGTAACCAAAAAACAGCTGGAGTAGCAGTATTAATATCAGACAAAATAGATTTTAAATGCAAAACTGTTATAAGGGATGAAGAAGATCATTATATATTAATAAAAGGGGCAATTCAACAAGAAGAAGTAACTACTTTAAATATTTATGCACCTAACTTCAGTGCCCCAAGACACATGAGGCACACAGTGGCAAAGCTGAAGGGAGAAATAAATGTCTCTACAATAATAGCTGGAGACTTCAATACACAACTCACAGTATGGGATAAAACATCTGGACAGAGGATAAATAAAGAAACAGAGAACTTGAATAATATGATAAATGAACTAGACCTCACAGACATTTATAGAGCAGTACACCCCCAAAACAGCTGGATATGCATTCTTTTCAAGCACTCATGGATTCTTCTCCAGGATAGACCACATATTGGGTCACAAGACAGGCCTCAATAAATTTAAAAGGATTGACATTATACAAAATACTTTCTCTGACATAATGGAATGAAGTTGGAAATCAATAATGGACAGAAAAATGGAAAATTCACAAATACATGTAGACTAAACAACACACTCTTAAGCAATCAGTGGTCAAAGAAGAAATTGCAAGAGAATTCAGAAAATATCTTGAGATGAATGAAAATGAGAATACAACATATCAAAACCTATGGGACACTGCAAAGGCAGTGCTGAGGAGAAAATTTATAGACCTCAATGATTACATTAAAAAAGAAGAAAGAGCTAAATTGATTCTCTAACTGCACACCTGGTAAAACTAGAAAAAGAACAGAAAACTAATCTCAAACCAGGCTGAAGGAAAGAAATAGTAAAGATCTGGGCAGAAATAAATGAAATTGGGAACAATAAAACAATAGAGAGAATCAACAAAACCAAAAGTTGGTTCTTTGAGAAGATCAACAAAATTGACAAACTCTTAGCTAGACTGACAAAGAAAAAAGAGAGAAGACACAAATAATTTCAGAAATGAGAGCCAAAGCCAGATAAAGATACTAAGAAACAGGAAAATTACAGACCAATTTCTCTAATGAATATAGATGCAAATATCCTCAACAAAATACTTGCAGACCAAATGCAAAAACATGTTAAAAGAACGAGCAAGTAGGTTTTATTCCATGTATGCAAGGATGGTTTAACACAAGAAAATCAATTAGTGTAATAAACCACATTGATACATTGAAGAAGAAAAATCACATGATCCTTTCAATTGACGCAGAAAAGACATTTGACAAAATACAGTGTCCTTTCTCGATAAAAACACTCCAAAAGATAGGAGTAGAAGGTAACTTTCACAACATGGTAAAGTGCATATATGAAAAACCCATAGCTTAGCATTGTACTCAATGGTGAAGGACTGAAAGTTTTCCCACTGAGATCAGGAACAAGACAAGGATGCCCACTGTCATCACTGTTATTCAACATTGTGCTAGAAGTTCTAGCTGGAGCAATTAGGCAGGATAAAGAAATAAAAGGCACCCAAATAAGACAGGAAGAAGTAAAACTTTCATTATTTGCTGATGATATAATCCTATACCTAGAAAATCCTGAAGAATTCACAACAAAGCTCCTAGAGCTAATAGACAAGTTTAGCAAAGTGGCAGGATACAAGATTAATATGCAAAAATCAGTAGCGTTTCTATATAGTAGTAATAAGCATTTAAGGAAGAAGTCATAAAAAATATATTTACAATAACAACTAAAAGAATTAGACATTTAAGAATAAACTTAACCAAGGACATAAAGGACCTATATTCAGAAAACTACAAAACATTGCTAAAAGAAACCGAGGAAGACCTAAATAAATGGAAGGACACTCCAAGTTCATGATTGGAAGACAAAATATGGTAAAGAAGTCAATTCTACCTAAACTGCTTTATAGATTCAAAGCAATCCCAATAAAAATTCCAACAGCCCTTTTTATAGAAATGGAAAAGAAAAGTATCGAATTTATTTGGAAGGGTAAGGATAATCACTATTAGGGAAATGCAAATCAAAACTATGATGAAATATCATTCCATACCTTACAGAATGGCCACTAAAAAAAAAAAAAACAGAAAACCACAAGTTTTGGAGAGGATGTGGAGAAATATAAATACTCTTTCACTGCTGGTGGAAATGTAGAATGGTGCAGCCCTTGTGGAAGACAGTTTGGCAGTTCCTCATGAAGCTAAATATAGAACTGCCATGTGACTCAGCAATACCGCTATTAGGAATACATTTAGAATAATTGTAAGCAGGGAGGCAAAATGACATCTGCACACTTGTGTTCATAGTGGCATTATTCACAAGTGCCAGAAGATGGAACAACCCAAGTGTCCATCAACTGATGAATGGATAAACAAAATGTGGTGTATAAATACAATGGAACATTATGCAGCTGTACAATTAAATGAAGTCAGGATGCATATGACAATGTGGATGAACTTTGAGGACATAAGTCAGACACCATAGGACAAATATTGTGTGGTGTCACTAATCTGAACTCAATATAATTAGTAAAGTTATGGAGTTAAAATTTAGAGTATAGGAGAGAGGCAAGATGGCGTCGGTTTAGGAGGGCACTCACTGACTAGCTCTTGGAGGATGGCCGATTGTGGACAGGCTCCTGCCCGAGGGTCTGTGCTGTGGGCACACGGAGCGAGAAGCTTGGGTCATCTAGCAGCAGGCAGATCTACGGTGTGGAGTGATCGGTAGAGATTTGTGTGTTTTAAGCCTGCCTGTGGTGGTTAACACAGATGGCTGAGCCCCGCCCTCAGGGAAAAAGGCTAGTTTGAGCCACAAATCCCGCACCCATGACTCCCGCTCCCGG
>JAQZBX010104496.1:0-10944 GCA_029593785.1 Cabassous unicinctus | reverse complement strand
AAAAAAAAAAAAAAGGCAATAGGAGGTCCCTCATATATTGTGGGGTGGGGGGCGGAACCAGTGGGTAAGTGAATACACACAACGGGCTATTAATCAGCCACCAGAAGGAATGAAGCAGCGATGCATGCTACAGCATGCATGAATCTTGAAAACGCGGTGCTGAGCGAGAGGAGCCCGACACGGAGGACCCATTGTTGGATGGTTCCATTTATATGACACATCCGGAATAGGAAAATCCATAGACAGAGCAGATCAGTGGTTGCCAGGGGCTGGGGGGAGGGGGGAACTGGAGAGTGATTGTTGAATGGTACCAGATTTCCTTTGGGGATGATGGAGGGTTCTGGAATTAGACAGTGGTGCCGGCCCAGCATCGTGCATTTATGAAGTGCCACTGACTTGTACACCTTAAAATGGTTAAAAGGGTGACTTTTATGTTACGTGTATTTTACCTTAATAAAGATGGAGGAAAAGAATTCTCTAATGGAGTGAAGAGCACAGGGCTCCTGCTCCCAGAGGATGCTTGGTAGCTATTGAGCTGCCCCAAGCTGCCTCCAGGACACCTTCCCAAACTTTCTCTCCCCCAGGCCTGGCTGGACACCCAGGACCGGCTCTTGGGTCACTATGTAAATGGAAAGTGGTTAAAGCCAGAACACAGGAGTTCCGTGCCTTGCCAGGATCCCATCTCAGGTATGAGGAAGCACCTTGCGGGGGGAGAGGGCCCTGTGCCCGCCCACAGTCCCCACCAAGGACACCCCATTCTCTATGCACGGGGAACAGACAGTGGTGGGAAGATGCAGGGATTTATCTTAATTACGGTCCCAAGTCCATGAAGCCCTTGTGAAGTTGCTTTCTCTAAACTCCCTCCCTTGCCTGTGGGAGGCAGTGATACAAGGACCTATATCATTATGTCCACTGCTCAGACCCAGAAGGGGGGCCCGGGACCATGATCTGAAAGCCCCCCTCAGCTCTGACGTGGGCTCCTGTGCTCTCCCGTCTGGGTCCCCCAGGAGACAGCGTGGCCAGTTGCCTCCAGGCACAGGCCGAGGATGTGGCAGCAGCGGTGGAGGCAGCCAGGACCACGTTCGAGAGCTGGAGCAGACTCCCTGGGGCCGTTCGGGCCCAGCACCTGACCAGGTGAGGCAGCTAAGGTGTGGGGCCCTGGGAGGTGGGGAACCCTCCATCCCCAGCATGCTCTGGGGACATTAGTGGCCCAAAACTCCATTTCCCACTCTCCGCCGGGTCTGGTAGTGTCACAACCTCTATTTCCTTGAAGAACTCTGGAGCTCATCAGGCTCCATTTCTCAGCAGTACATTGGAACTAGAGGAGCCCCACAGCCCATTTCCCAGCACACTTTTGGGGCTGCTAGAGACAAAGATTCCATTTCCCAAAAAACAATCGAGCATAGAAGCTGATAAGACTCAATTTGCCGGGGTTTACAGGTGATAAATAACACCCTGTAACTCCCATAACACCCTGAGCTTCTCAGTGTTTCCTAGACTGTGCATTACATACATATCTGGAGCCGTCCACCCCTGGAAAAAGGTGGAGCTGCCCCCAGAGATTCATGGTGATTGTAGCCCTGGGGTATGGGGCACGTCCTAGGAACCGGGGTCAGGTCAAGGGGCATTGGGAAATGACCATCCCCCTTTCTCCACAGGCTGGGCAAGATGATCCAGAAGCACCAGCGGCTGCTGTGGACCCTGGAGGCCCTGGTTACTGGGCGGGCTGTTAGGGAGGTTCGAGACAGGGACGTCCCGCTGGCTCAGCAGCTGCTGCAGTACCACGCAGGCCAGGCCCACATCCAGGAGCAGGCGCTGGCAGGCTGGGAGCCCATGGGTGAGACCTAAGAGTCCTGGCCCAGCCCCTCCTCCCTCAGACCCAGGTGGCCCGTCCCCCAGCCCCCTCCTCCCTCAGACCTAGCAGTGCCAGCCCCAGTCCCCTCATTTTCTCCTGCAGGAGTAATTGGCCTCATCCTGCCACCCACCTTCTCCTTCCTTGAGATGATGTGGAGGATTTGCCCTGCCCTGGCTATGGGTAAATGATGGGCCGGGTACCTGGACTCCTGGTTCCGAGGGGGGAGGGGCCTGGGGGCCTGGGCTCCTGGATCCGAGGGAGGAGGGGCTGGGGCCTGGGCTTCAGGGTCCTTGAGCTGCAGCCCCTCCCCAGGCTGCACTGTGGTGGTTCTTGTGCCCCCGGCCTCCCCGACACCCCTCCTCCTGGCCCAGCTGGCGGGGGAGTTAGGCGCATACCCAGGAATCCTCAACGTGGTCAGTGGCCCTTCCTCCCTGGGGCCCAGCCTGGCCTCCCAGCCTGGGGTCCAGAAGGTGGCCTTCTGCGGAGCCGTTGAGGTATCTTCCGGGCTGGGGGCGGGGTGGAGCACTGCTGGGGGCTGGAGGCTCCTACCCCAGCTGACCCCGGTGGAGCCCCATAGGAAGGACGTGCCCTTCGGCGGGCCCTGGCAGGCCGGGGCGCCGAGCTGGCCCTGGCCCTGGGGACAGAGTCGCTGCTGCTGCTGACAGACACCGCGGATGTGGACTCGGCTGTGGAGGGTGTTGTGGATGCAGCCTGGTCCGACCATGGCCCGGTGAGACCCGGGGCTGCCTGTCCCCTTGCATCCTGGGGCCATACGTGTCTGTCCCCAGATTTTGGGGCCCCATTTTGCTGTTCTTTTTAATCTTCAGTTCTCTGTCTTCCAAGCCCTGCCTTTTTTTTATCATTGTGCTAATCTACGTACAACATAGAGGTACCCGTTTTTACCACTTTTAAGTGCACAGGTCAGTGCTGTTAGTTTCGTTCACGGTGCCACCACCATTGCCGTCCATTACCAGGACTTTTCCATCTCCCCAAACAGCACCTCTGCACTGTTAAGCGCCAGAACGCTGTCCTTGCACCAGCATTTCTCCAGGACGCACTATCGCCTCGGTTTCTGAATGTCCCTGCTTCCCTGGCCTTGGGGAATACGGAGCTCTTTGCCCTCTGCCCATCATTCTTTAGGGCTTTCTCTCCATTTTTCGAACTGTCCTCATTTCAAGTTTCCCAAACTGTCTTCTCTCTTGGAACCACCACCTTTTTGTCACTCCACACCCTGCCCTGGCCTTGGGGCCCCTAGGAACCTGTGGGTCTTTGGCCACCTCTCCACGGCCCTGCTCTCACCTGCACCTACAGCTCTGTGTGGGAGCATCCCCGGACATCTGCACTCTGTGGGGTGCTGCCACCTGACGTGGGCCCCGAGCTTACCCACTCTGACACCCCTTTTCCTGACAGGGGGGCCTCAGGCTCCTTATCCAGGAGTCTGTGTGGGATGAGACCATGAGGCGGCTCCAGGTGCGCATGGGGCGACTTCGGGGCGGCCGAGGGCTGGACGGGGCTGTGGACATGGGGGCCCGTGGGGCTGCCGCCCGTGACCTGGCCCAGCGCTACGTGCACGAGGCCCAGAGCCAGGGAGCGCAGGTGAGCAGATGGCGCTGGCTCCTGGGTCTGAGGGAGGGGCCCTGGACCCTTGGTCTGAGGGAGGGGGGCCTGGACCCCTGGTCTGAGGGAGGAGGAGCCAGGGTAGGCTTCTAGATCTATTCACTTTCTCCCCAGGTGTTCCAGGCTGGGGATGTGCCCAGCACCAGCCCATTCTATCCCCCAACCTTGGTGTCTGACCTGCCCCCAGCCTCCCCGTGTGCCCAGGCCGAGGTGAGCCCCTCAGGGTCGGGACTTCCTGCGCCCTTCATCCATCTCCCCCAGCCATGGGCAGCACTGCACCTTCCTGAGGCCCCCAGGGTGACCATCCAACCAGGGCTGGGACTGCTGGCAGCCTGGGCTGCCCCCTAATGGGTGCAATTGTGGCAAGGGGCTGGCCTGACAACCTGAGCTCCCCGTTACTTCTTCAGGTTCCATGGCCTCTGGTCATGGCCTCCCCATTCCGCACAGCCAAGGAGGCCCTGGCTGTGGCCAACGGGACACCCCGGGGAGGCAGTGCCAGCGTGTGGAGTGAGAGGCTGGGGCAGGCGCTGGAGCTGGGCTATGGGTCAGTCAGCCCCTGCTGGGACACAAAAGTTGGCCTTGTGATGGCCCAAGCTCTAATCGCTCTGCTACTCTCCATGTCCCCCTCTCTCTGGGTTTCTGTCCCCGCTTGCATCTCTTTCCCCCTCTTTATGGGCCTCTGTCCCTCTCTCTCTGGGTCTCTGTTCCCCTCCCTCTGGGTCTCCATCCCCTCCCTCTGGTCTCTCCCAGCTCCCTCTCTGGTCACTGCGCACCCCCAGCTCTATCTCTCCATCTGTCCCTGCAGGCTCCAGGTGGGCACAGTCTGGATCAACGCCCATGGCCTCCGAGACCCTGCTGTGCCCACAGGTGGCTGCAAGGAGAGCGGCTCTTCCTGGCACGGGGGCCCAGATGTGAGTGCACCCCCGTCGCCCCTGCCCTGCCATGCCCACCTGCATCCTCTTGACCCTGCCCCTCTCCCAGGGCTTGTATGAGTACCTGCAGCCCTCGGGGACGCCTGCCCGGCTGCCCTACCTGACCGAGAACCTCAACTATGACACCTTTGGCCTTGCTGTCCCCTCAACCCTACCAGCCGGGCCTGAAATGGGGCCCAGGTGAGCTGCTCCTGCGGTTACAACTCTCAGAATCTCTGGGGGTGTGAGGGGAATTTGTGCCTGGTCTCCCCATAGACTGGAGGGGGTTGGTGAGAGGCGTCATGTGGGTCACTGAGTCCCAATGGGTTTTGCATTTTGGGTTTTATGCCCTCGCTGCACTCTAAGGTTTGGGAGTTTCAGATCTCCTAAACATGCATCAGGGCTCTCCCAGAGACTCATGACTCTAGAAATTTGGAGTCCTCAGAGCTTGTGGGAACAGGAGGTTGGGGTCCCAAAAGGCTCATGGGAGCTGGGGTGGCCCATCCAAGGGGGTGGAACGTGTATCTAAGCAGACTCTGCCCCAAGATCCCCCCTTGTCCTTTCCCAGCCCAGCAGCCCCCTATGGGCTCTTTGTCGGGGGCCGTTTCCAGGCCCCTGGTGCCCGGAGCTCCAGGCCCATCCGGGATCCTGACGGCGTCCTCCAGGGCTATGTGGCTGAGGGTGGAGCCAAGGATATCCGAGGTGCTGTGGAGGCTGCTCACCAGGCTGCCCCTGGGTAAGTGGGGTCACACGGCAAAGCCTGGGGAGCATGAGGTGCCAGAGAGAGTTTTCCAGGATCTCCACAGGCTGATGGACTGTGGGGTATGAACCCCAAAGGCTGATGGGCAGTGGGGTCTGAGCCCCCTGGGTGGGGACTGATGGGCTGTGGGGTCTGAGCTCCGGGTACTGACAGGATACGGGATCTGGTCACTCACTCCCCTCCAAGGGCTAGTGGGCCTGGACCCCCAGGGTCGGAGTTGTGCACAGAGGGGGGAGGAGCCAGGACCAGGGTGCCAACCCCCACCCTGCACCCTCTGCCACAGCTGGGCAGCCCAGTCGCCAGGGTCGCGGGCGGCCCTGCTCTGGGCTCTGGCCGCCGCGTTGGAGCACCGGGAATCCACCTTGACCTCGAGGCTGGAGAGGCAGGGGCTGGAGCTCAAGGCTGCCAAGGTGGAGGTGGAGCTGAGTGCCAGGCGGCTTCGGGCGTGGGGGGCCCAGGCCCAGGGCCACACCCTGCAGGTGAGAGGGCCTGTGGGGGTGCGGCCTAGAGTGGGCCGGGGGGAGGGCTCCAACAGGCCCAGCCCCACGGCCTCCCAGTGCTGGAACACCAGCCAGCGGCGTCTCTCCTCTGTGCCTCGGTTTCCTCACCTGTAGAGTGTGCTTCCTGCCTACCTCATAAAAGCAGTGTTTTCCAAACTGCTTAGAAACCCATTCCTGGGTCATGAAATCTATTTAGAGGGTTGTATCCAAGTGGTGTTCTTTATTTTTATTTGTTTTAACTAAAGAGAATTAGATCCAAAATGTCGAGTGCGCTGCACATAGTACTGTTTGAGGTGACTTCTTTTGCATTTACGTACATAACATGCAGCTAACTGTACGAAATGGGGTGGCGGGAAGCGGATGGTGGGCCAGTGAAGAAGGCTTTAGGATTCAGTGACTCCAGGTGGTGATGACAGAAAGGTAACAGGAAGTCAGCCTGTCGCTTGACCTGGGCCTCTGTGTCCTCCATAAACTGTGTGATTGTAGAATTATGTAGTTGCACAGCTGAGTTAAGCACCTAAATTACTTTGTGCCTGACCTAAGGACTGAAATAATGTTTGCTTATGGATGGCCAATGAGCACCTGGAAAGATGCTCAATACCATTAGCCATTAGGGAAATGCAAGTCAAAGACCCCGATGAGGTACAACACCCACCAATTAGAACAAGTTCAGAAGACTCGTCTACCAAGCTTTGGCGAGGACGTGGAGGGCAGGGCTGGTGGGAATTAGAAAAGTCTGACAGTTCTACAAAAGGTTAAATGGTTGCCATATGCCCCAGCCAGATTCTTCAGTATTTTGCCCGAGATAAATGAAAACCTAGGTCCATACAAAGGTTTAATACACCCGTATTCATAGCCGTGTTATTCATGATCGTGAAAAGCTGGAAACGACTCAAACGCCCATCCATAGATCGTTAGATAAACAAGATGTGATCCATCCATCCAATGGAATCTTACTCAGCAATGAAAAGGAGTGCTCACTTTATGACATGGACGCGTCACAAAATAACAGTGCTGAGTAGAGGAAGCCAGATAAGAAAAGAGCACAGACTTTATACTTTGGTATATCTAACATTCTAGAAGATGCAAACTAATCTCTAATGAGAGGAAGCAGATCAATGGCTGCTGGAGAACAGGGAGGGTTCAGAGAAGGGCAGGAAGGAGGGACGGCGGGGGGCACGAGGAAATTTGGGGGTTTGGAGAACATACGCAGGTCAAAACATAATGAATTGTGCCCTTAAATGTGTGCAGTTTATGTGACAGTTTACTTCAGTAAAGCTTTTTAAGACACACGCAGCACAGACAGCAGCCTCACGGACCAGGTTCTGAACCACTGCACACGTTAGCTCGTTTCAGCCTTACGACGAGTGTGTGAGGTAGGCGCTATGACTATCCTCGTTTGGAAAGTAGGAAACTGAGGCCCAGAGAGGTTAAGTTACATGCCAAAGGTCACATGGCTGGGATGTGAATCCAGTCTGGCTCCAGCGGCTATGCTGCCAACCATCCCCAGGTTGCACAGGTGGGGATGAGAGGAGGAAAGGGGCAGAGGGCAGAGGAAACCGTGGGAGGGCAGCTGGGTTCTCCTGCCCTGAGCTTGACTCCCTGCCTGTCCCTGCAGGCAGCAGGGCTGAGAGGCCCTGTGCTCCGGCTGCGGGAGCCGCTGGGAGTGCTGGCAGTCGTGTGCCCGGATGAGTGGCCCCTGCTTGCCTTCGTGTCCCTGCTGGCCCCTGCTCTGGCCCACGGCAACGCCCTGGTCTTGGTGCCCAGCGGGGCCTGTCCCCTGCCTGCCCTGGAGATTTGCCAGGTACAGTTGCCTGCCTCCCTGCCTGCTCCTGCTCCCAGCAGCCCCCAGGGCAGGCAGGCAGATGGAAGATGCCCCCTGCTGATGCCTCGGGAACGCCAGCCCCAGCATCCGGGCCCCGACTCCTCATCGACCCAGTGTCCAGCCCCTCCAAAGTCAGAGCCTTCACAAATCCATGAGCCCCGTCCATTCCTTCAGGGAGCCCTAAGCCCCTCCCCTGCGTGCCCCGCCCCCACTGCCCTCGGGGACTCTGCGTCCTCTCCCAGCCCTGGGTGGCCTGCTCTCCCATCCCCTAGGACGTGGCTACCCTGTTCCCCGCGGGCCTCGTGAACGTGGTGACAGGAGACCGGGACCACCTGACCCGCTGCCTGGCCTTGCACCAGGACGTCCAGGCCCTGTGGTATTTCGGATCTGCCCAGGTACTCCCTGTTTTGCCACCCTCAGCATGTTAAGCCTCACCCACAGTCTTTCTTTTCTGGGAACACGTCCGCACCCCCATAGAACTCCTGCTGCTAAGGGGGAGAAACTCCTTGGTGGCAAGGTTCTGAGGTCCTGCCCCTTCAAAACCCCGGTTGCTAAGGAAGAGGTTCTCCTTAGCAACAGCAGCCTGAGATCCCGCCCAGCCCAAAAACCTGATCTCATTGGCTGTCCTGTTGCTAAGGATCACACCCTGGCAACAAAGTTGGAGGCACATGAGTCCTGCCCTCTTAAACCTGGTGATGGACGGGAAGAACTTGTCAACAAGAGCCTCAGGCCCCACTTGGGAGGAACAGGGAGGAAATTCCCTAGCCCCTCAAAGATGAGAATTCTTTTCCCTCAGCGTCTGGAAGGTTTGCTTGCCAGGAGCTGAAGGTTATAGCAACAGAGCCTAGCTTGCGCCTTTAGGCGCCCCTCAGGAGTAGTCCTTGGTGTTAAGGACGCAGCTGCTGCGCGCCCCAGCCAGTGGAAGGGCTGACCCTAACCTCTCCCCATCGCAGGGCGCCCAGTTTGTGGAGTGGGCCTCAGCAGGAAACCTCAAGCCAGTGTGGGTGAACAGGGGCTGCCCGCGGGCCTGGGAGCAGGAGGCCGAGGGGGCGGGCCCAGAGCTGGGGCTGCAGGCAGCACGGACCAAGGCCCTGTGGCTGCCCATGGGGGACTGAGGCCTGAGCGCCCACCTGCGCCATCGTGGACGGAAGGGAGATGGACAGCAGACGCCTGCAGCTTGCCTTTATTACGGTTCCCGTGCCCTCCAATAAACTGTCTGACCATCTCCGGCTGTGCTGCTCAGGGGAGGGGGAGCAGCTACTTCTGGTCTCTCAGAGGCCATTTTGGTTCTGACACTCAGCAGCCCGGTGGGCTGGCTCAGAGCAGCACCGTGTTTGTGAACAGACAGACAGGACCTTGAGAATCCCCACGCGGGGCCCCGTGGCCTCTGGCCTCGGGTCGGCTCCAGAAGGCTCTTGCCCTCTGGCTTTCTCTGAGGACCAGTGGCCTGCTGGCAAACCAGCTCTCTGAAATAAAATAAAAGCCCTGGTGAGTGACTTCTGCCCATTTCTGTGGTGTAAGTACCACCCTGTGTCAGATTTCAAGCTATAGATAATTGAACAACCGGCTGAAGGAATTCCTGATTTTTTTTTTCTTCTAAGTGGTAATACATACATACCATAAAATTTGCCATTTTAGCCATTTCTAAGTGTAGACGTCAGTGACGTTAGTTACATTCACAATGTTTTGCTCCCATTACCACCTTCCGTCACCAAAATTCCTTCATCCCCCTGAACAGAAGCTCTGTCCCCATTAGGCAGTAACGCCCCATTCCCGCTCACCCCAGCCCCTGGCAGCTCTGATCTAGTTC
Organism: Cabassous unicinctus; assembly: GCA_029593785.1. Lineage (NCBI taxonomy): Eukaryota > Metazoa > Chordata > Mammalia > Cingulata > Chlamyphoridae > Cabassous > Cabassous unicinctus. The sequence continues at coordinate 1,666 of JAQZBX010104496.1, read as the reverse complement.
TGTCTCTGTGAACCTGCGTATTCTAGGTACTTCATGTGTGTGGAGTCATGCCATATCTGTCCTTTTGAGACCAGCTTCTTTTCACAGCACATGTTTTCAAGGTTCTTCCTCGTTGTAGCCTCTATCAGAACTTCATTGCCTCTTACGGCTGAGGAACATTCCATGGCAGGGGCAACCGCATTTTGTTTATTGATTCATCTGTCGAAGGACACTTGGGTTGCCCCCACCTTTCGGCTGTTGTGACTTGTGGTTCTGTGAACATTGGTGTGCTCGAGCTGTTCGAGTCCCAGTTTTCACATCTCGGGTGTATGCTAGGAAGGGAAATGCCGGGTCATATGGTAATTCTGTGTAACATCTTGAGAACTGCCAAACGGCTTTCCACAGCAGCTGCACCATTTTACATTCCCACCAGAAGTCTACGACGGTGCCGATCTCTCTGCATCCTCGCCAGAACTCTTTTTGATGCAAGAAACCCACTCATGCTAGCTTAGGAGAAAAGGGGATTTTCCAGAAGACTCCAGAGATACCTTTAACAGAAGACGGCAGGACGCGCATCTGGGCGCCTCCTGAGAACCTGTACGCAGGTGGGACCAGGCAGGGCCTTTCCCCGTGGGCTTCAGGGTCTCTTGGGTCTTGCAGCTTTGCCTGTTGGTTTCATTCAAGTCTCTGTAGCTGTGTGACCTTGGGGAAGCTTCTTAACCTCCCCCAGCCTCTGCTGCTTCATAAATGGGGCTAATAGTTCCAATCCCATTGGGTTGGCTCAGTGATAGGTACACAGGACATGCCCTTTAATTACAGGTTGATCTCGCCCTGGGTGGCTGCCGATCAAAATCTCTTTCCCCCTTGCATGCCAGAAGGGGAGACTTCCTCTCTGCATCCGAGTCTGGGCAGAAGTGGTCTCCCCAGGAGCTGGGCCTTAGGAGAGACAGTAGTGGCAGGAGGTGGGGATAAGGCCCTGGAAGGTCCTGGCTTGAGCCTGTGCTCAAGACAGTCTGACAACTCCCCGGGTTCCGTGGGGTGCCTCAGTGACCATCCCATTAACCAGCCCCCAACCCCCCCAGAGCCAGCTGCAGCAGATCCCACCCCCAGCCCAGCCCCCTGGCTGCCCGTGGTGCCCCAGGAGGAGGGAGCTGATTGGCTCAGCGTGGGCCAGGTGCCCACCTCTAGTCCAGTTGTCTCTGGCCAGGGGGCGGCATCTCCCAGTCTGGTCAAAGGACCGGTGATCCGCCCGTATTGATTGAGAGCCGTTCTGGGTACTGGGGACACAGCCACAAACGAGGCTGAGCCTGCCCTCACCGGGGCCGTCTGGAGGTCAGAAGTCGAAGTGGGCCTGACTGGGCTAAAGTCTAAGTGTTGTCAGGGCCGCGCTCCTTCTGGAGGCTCCAGGGAGGTGCTGCTCCCGGCCTTTTCCAGTGTCTGCTGGGCCCTCTGCTTCCGTCCTCACCTCCTCTCTCTCTGACTCTCCCACCTTCCTCTTTCCCTTATAAGGAACCTTGTGGGGAAGCGGGTGTGGCTCAGTGGATAGAGCCCCCGTTTACCATATGGGAGGCCCGGGTTCGCGCCCCGAGGCCTCCTTGTGAGGGCACGCCGGCCTGAGCGGTGCGGTGGGCTGATGCAGCAACCTCATGGCAGGAAGCGGGTGTGGCGCAATGGATAGAGCACCCGT
>JAQZBX010104495.1:0-10953 GCA_029593785.1 Cabassous unicinctus | reverse complement strand
AAAAAAAAAAAACCCAAGGCAGCCACTTCATGAAAAGTTTAATCTTAATTATTTAACCTGACAAAGGCTCATTCTCCTCACATGTAAAGTAGGGAGAGTAATTTCCAAGTGGACTCCGTAAGGAACCCTCAGTGACTGGCATTTATGGAGAGCTGCTCCCACGGAGGCCCTGTGAGTGTTGGCTCCTTGGCAGCCACATCAACCCCCTGAGGCAGGTGCAAACTATTCTTATCTTGCAGACAAGTGAGGTTTGGGGAAGGAAGTGACTGGCTCAGGGTCACACAGATGGTCAGGGATGACGCCAGAGCCCAGGTCACAGAGGTGAACGGCCAGCACTCTGCCTTCAAACTCCAGCCTCGAATGTGCTGGGTCCTCAAAGTATCTTTACCCATCTGAACTGCAAGATACTTCCCCCGTGATTGCCACACCACGATCACAACAGGCTGTGTCCAGCACCCTGCTATTACACTTCAATTTCATGCCGTCAGTGCCTGCACAGTGATCCACGTGGGGGAGACGTGCAGCCAATCCCTGTTAAAGGAACACACTAATGAAAGACGTTGCTAATGTGGCAAAGTGTGGAAGGGGGAGAGGGTGGGGTGTATGGGAATCCCCTATGTTTTATGTAACATTTATGTAATCTAAAGCTTCTTTAAAAACGAAAACATTTAAAAAAGAAGGAAAACATGCAAATTGAGGCTTGAGGGATCTGAAATGTGATTAAGGTATGAGAAAGAGAGATTTAAAGCGAAATGGCTCGACACTTGTCAGAGTGAATTGCAGTTTAAACTATTTACTGTGTGACGGCCACATTGGACAGATCCATTACTGCCCTCCTAGAACTATGTCATTTCCAAGGGTGTCCAAGAGCAAATGGCATCAGCAATTTTGTGTCTATAATATTTGCAAAGCCAACATTGTATAAGATTCATAACGTAAACATGTCCTCGTTTTCATACAAGAAGATCCGGAGGTCAAAGGCTTTGAATGACCTGCCTCCCACACAGGAAGTGGGGTTGAAAATGCCCAGGGCAAGCAGTCAAGGCACTTGCCACGTTCCAGTCTTGTTCACAGTGTTGCCAAAGCTTGGGCTTCACCATCTTCCTTCCATGCGGCAACGCCCAATGGCTGACATGAATTTGTCCCAGTAGCTTCATCGGTGAAATAAACAGCAGGCACGTGCAGTGCCCAACGGCATAAACCTCAGACTAGATGCCCTACTTTCATACCAAACCAAAACCCAATTCTTGATTCCCTGTCTTTTCTCCTTCCAAGTTTTCCCAGTTCCTACCTCCCTGGGATAATCTCAGTACCTGTATCAGTCAGGGTTCTCCAGAGAAATAGAACCAACACCGTGTGTGTGTGTTTGTGTGTGTGTGTGCAGATATTTACTTTAAGGAACTGGCTCGTGCGATTGTGGGATCCGGCAAGTCTGAACTGCACAGGGCAGTCTGCAGGCTGGAAACTCTGGCAAAGGTGATGTTGAAGTCCTGAGTCCAAATTCCCCAGGGGAAGCTGAGCGGGCTGGAAATTTGGTGAAGAGCTGATGTTGATGCCTTGAAGCAGAAATTCTTCTGACCTCTGGAACCCTCAATTCTTGCTGTTAAGACCGAACTGATTGGAGGCCCACCCACATCACGGTGGGTGGTCTCCTTCACTTGAGATTAACTGGTTATACTCCCATCTACGAAATACCCCCACAGCAACTTCTACGCCAGTGTTTGATCAAACAGTTGGACACCATTTCCTAGCCAAGTCGACACATGAAACTACCCGACACAGTGCCCCCGAGCCTGCAGGGGCATGGGCCTGGACTTCTGGTTCCTCCCTCAACATGCCCCTAGTCTCCTGCTGGCCCCAGGGGCAGCAAAGCCAACTTGTCTGCTTTCTCAACGTCCTTGCACTCTGGGTTCTACTTCCTGCCATGGGTTTGTTCTTCTTTGCTTGTGTCTATGTGTTTGCAAAGCACTATTAAACTTGGGCAAATTTTGATATTTTCTACCCACCCCCCCATGTGTAAATAGCAAAATCTGGACAAGAAGCCAAGCTTTCTAATTTCAGATTACATACTCTTTCCACATTATTAAATATGTTACATGGATTTTGTAAGAAATATCATTCAACTAATATTTTACCCGTTCTCTCTACTAGGAGGCAGGGAAACTGCATATCCAGTTAGCTCAAGGGTCTCCTGATCTAGACTAGTAGGCTGGCAATCACAACAGCATATGCTAAATGCCATGCTGGGAAAAGCACACAATACTGTAGCAACACCCAAAGGTGTGCCCCTAATCAGTCTTGAGAATGAAAAAGAGTCAGCCCAGAGCAGGGAAAGGGAGTGGTATGGTGTTCGGGGACATGTCTTCCAAGCAAAGGAAGAGGAGAGTGAGCCCGACACCCTTAGGAGAGCTGTAACTTTTTTTAGTCTCGCTGGGGAGTTGAGGCACTTAGCAGGAGTCAAGTTTGAAGTTTATGGTAATGACAATGGAAATCACCAAAAGGAGGTCACACGATTTGAAAATAGACTTAAAGATTTATTCAGTAAAGGAAGATAGGTGCATAAAAATGACGACGATGTAGTCCCTGACTCCAAGGAGCTATCCTTGTGTCACCTATTGGGAGAGACAGATATGCAAACAAATCATTACAGAACATTTTGTTAAGTTCTAAAAACAGCAGCCAACAAAGTACTGGGGGACACGAGGAGGGAGCCGTTGGTATCGCCTGGAGGGAACAAAGATGGGCTTTATGTAGATGACAGTTGAGCAAGATGAAGGATGAGTGGGTGGGCAACCAGTCCAGGCCAGGGTGGGACCAGGCACAGCACTTCCAGTTCATCACTGCATCCCTTTCCTAGGGAGGACAAGAAAGTCCGAAACCAAGGGGTGGGCAGGGCCTTGCTCCCTCTGACGGCTCCAGGGCAGAAGCCGTCCTGCTCCTCCAGCTTCTGGTGCTTGCCAGCCATCCTTGGTGTTCCCTGGCGTGGGGACGCGGCATGCCAATCCCGCCCTCCGACACCACATGGAGTTGTCCCACGTGTTTCTCTGTGTCCTCTCTCCTCTTCTTCTAAGGACACCAGTCATATTGGAGTTGACTTCATCTTAACTAACTGCATCTTATTTCCAAATAACGTCGTGTTCTGAGGGTCTGGAAGAACATGGATTTTGGGGGGCCTCTATCCCGCCCAGTACAATTGCCCGTTATTAAATCACTCAAACATCTGCCATGCTTTTTCATCTCTAGTGTTTTTACTGAGACTCCTTTGTCTCGGGGATTTGTCTTCTGGTGTTGGAGATGGTGAACATTAAATTGTCACTTACAGATCTCTTCTCAAGGACTTGAACGTTTATTTGTTTACAAGAACACACCATCTGGTGCATTCTAGCAACAAAAGGAGCTTTCCCAAGGTATTTTCAGCACAAAGCAGCTGTGCCCATTTCTAGAGGCTATGTTTCTCAGAAGCTTTGTGCACAACCACATGCTCAGCGGCAAGGAGGCTGAGCGTGCTCAGGGCCTGAGAGGGTGTGTCGGTTCCCACCCGCCTCCCCTTAGGAGCTGACGCAGCCAGGCAGAACCCAAGGCACTGGGCTTAGAAAGAAGCTTCTTTCTCTTTAGCAGCACCAAACTTTCAGAGGAACTCAGCTGAGAGGAATGCTGCAATTACTGTGTGTCTCTTAAAGGCCAACAAGCACGTTGTCTAAGCCTAGGAAATCGTGGGATACAGGATTCCCGGGTTTTCTATAACACTGCTCAATACCAGTACACATACAAGACAAGGTTAGAGAGACCCTCTCTCTTCACATCACAGCACCCCCTCTGCTTTGGAAAAAAATGTATGGTCAGGGTGGATGCAAGTTTTACTTGATCTGCAGAGTTCTAGATGTCATGTGTGGTAGCACTTGTAGAAATGTTGAAATAGTAACTACAAAAATGGGTTGAAAATAAAGGGATGGGCAATAATTTATCAGGAAAACATAAACAAAAGAAGTAGGTCTAGCAATATTAGTAAAAGATAATGTGAATTTAATCCAAACAATCGGGGAAATTTGGTCACAATAAAAGGAAAAAGCCATGGAAAAGATAGTCATGAAACTTTAGGTACTAAATAACAAAGTCATAAATGTATGTGCTAAGTACACTTAGTGAGGAGAGAAAGAAGAGACCCTGGGTGCAATAGTGAAGCATTTGAGAAAAGAAGGGGGAAAAGAAGGAATGAGTTCCCTCAATGAAATCTAAATGACATATTCAGACCCTGGCTGCCAAGTTTTTCTTTTTTTCTCCAAATACACAGAATGGTCCCGACCGTGACAGGATGGAGAAAGCAGTCAGTGTCCTCTTCTGGCTGGCTGGGAGGGTTTTGCCCTATCTCTAGCAATACTGGTGCTTCAGTAAGAAGGCCCACAAATCCAAGAGAGTGACGTTATCCTGGTTAATCACTGTCCAGTGCGCTTTTAAACAATGTCATTTTCTATAACTTCACAGGCACCCTTCTTTACTTCTGGACATTCCTGTGGTCTGATGTGCAGTTTCATTTGCATTTCCCTGATTGTCAAATTCATTTGTTCTTTAGAGAATGAATTCCTGTTGTGAAGTGTACTTCATGGTCGAGTTTTTTTTTAATTAAAAATACACTTGATTAAAATATTTTCATTAAAAGCACACTGGCGAAAGTTCAAATTATTTCAAAACATTTCATTCTTGGCTTGCCCCAAGTCATGCCGTAGGGATTCAATTTTGACTTCAAATTCTTTTTGGACAGACGTAGCTAGCAGCCAGCAACAGAAGGACGAGCCCAGGCAGCCACCACTTCTGTAAACTGGCCGCCACCCAGGCCAGGGAAGGTAAACAGAGCGCGGAGCAAACAGAAACGCCTGACGGAGCGCCAGCTTGTGGTACGGTGAGAGCAAAGAGTCACAGAACAGAAAAACAGAATTATTTATCAAAAGTTCACGTTACCATGAGGATTAGAAACAGCCACGAGAGTTTTAATACATGGTGTTAGATTATTCTGAGGGTTTTTCCCCTCAGAAAGTTAGAGTCTGCCTGGTACAACCCTTCCCTGGTTCCTGGATTTACAACCAACTTACAGTGAAACTAAAAAAAAAAAAAATTGACTTGCCCTTTACTCAATTCAGCTCTTAAATAGACTGTACATTTGCTACTTAAAAAATGTTAGAGCACATGAATTTCGGATATATGAAAAAGAAGAAAAAAAAATAAACCTTCTCCAAATTAGAATATGTCTTTTGAACTCTAAATACCAAGAGAATATATTTATGTTCACTTACTAAACTAATGGCTCATTTCCATCTACATTTTATAAGTTAGTGTTAATTTTCATAAGCTGTCAAGGAAGCTAAAATTGAATGTATCTTATCCTCTCATTCCACATTGACAGAAATATTGTTTTTAAGACTATTTCAAATTGAGTTTTCTGTGGTTGACCTTTTTCATTCAAAACCTTAGACTCTCCTCTATTTGCATCCTAAGGTGAAAGGCATTATCCTTTATGAACTACTGTAATGTACCATTATTGATCACATTAGGAAGTGACCCGAGCAAATAATACAACAAAATGGTGAGCCTGTCAGGCCCTCTGATTTTATGGGTCTCCAGACAACAGAAGACACAATGATGACATATTGTGCATCCCTGCATCTAAAAACCAAACTGTGTAAGTCTAAGTAATAATGATACATTACCGGGTATTGATAGCATAGGGATGATACATGGAAAACAATGCACCTAAAGCATTCTTCTATGAGATATACATGTATTTGTATTGTCACAGGCATATTTTCTCACTAGACAGAGGCCCACACAGTAGCTAACAAAATACTAAACTTCGATCCTGGGGAAGGCTTGCTACTTTCTCAAATAAAATGGCAAAAATCTCTGGATATATACAAGCCGTGTCTAATAAAAGAAAGCAGGCCAATATGCCAAGCTTTCAATCTTAATGCTTGTACTTAAGAACCTTTTTTTCTGTAAAAATGAAACATAGACTAATTATAATTAATTCCTAAAAGTTACCACCTGAAAACTTCCTTGTTACTCAAATGTGGCCTCTATCTAAGCCAAACAATCTAAGCCAAACACTGCAAATAAACTCACTACCTTCCCCCAGACATGGGACATGATTCCTGGGGATGAGCCTCCCTGGTACCAAGGGATTATTACCAAGCATTAATCAGCAATACATTTGGAGAAAGAACTTGACCAAAAGGGGGAAATATTAAATAAAACAGAGTTTTTATGGCTAAGAGATTTCAAAGTGAGTCGGGAGGTCTCAGGCAGATTTCACTAACTGCCACAGTAAACGAAGACTCAAACAAAAGTGCTTCCAAGGACTCTAGGAATGCCCAGACACCAGAGGAAAGGCACATAGCTCCATGAAAGCAGCACCCCACTGGCAGGCTCTATTTGACAATATATGATAATCTATTTCCCCATTATAACATAGTTATACTCATTTATAATTGCCCTAATCATGATTCTTCTACTTCTTTTATTTGAAACTATAACTCTCAATATACCCATTAAATATATATCTCAGAGACAAATCTTTCAATTGTTCATATGCCAGTTGAGCCCTGAATCCCAGCAGAGTTGCAGTCAACTCCTGCTCTCCAGTTCTTCGAGCTTGCCCTGGACAACTAACAAAACGATGATGATGGACCAAAAAAAAGTCCCATGGCCAAACAAAGGAGTATCAATATCTACAAATGCAAGCAAAACAATTCCTTCCATCTGCCCCTTAATATCTAAGTCCCCTCTCAGCCTGTAACAGGCAGAGTGGACATCATCCCAAATCCCTCAAGGTTGAGGAATGAACAAACAGGGGAGAGTACACCCAGGGACCAAGTAGATTTATTGTTATTGTAGCTACTCTCTTGTGTTAATGGAGTATTTTGTATATTGACATAAAGATGGTGGTTGCCAGGGTGTCAGAGGGGAGGAGGAGGAGTGAATAGGTGGAACACAGGGCATTTTTAGGGCAGTGAAATCTGTATGATATTGTAATGACAGATACATGACATTATACATTTATCAAAGCCTATAAAACTGTACAGCACAAAGTGAAAACCATAATGTAAACTAGAGACTTTGGTTAGTAGCAAAGCTTCAATACTGGTTCATCAATTGTAACAAATGTACCACACTAATGTAAGATGTCAATAATATGGGAAACTAATGTGTGTGTGTGTCGGGGGGGTTATTTGGGGACCCACTATACTTTCAGTGTACTTTTTCTGTAAATCTAAAACTTCTCTAAAAATAAAGTTTATTATTATTTGAAAACAAGAGCAAAAACTAAGTAAACCACTCAGGGAACCTCTTTCTGCCGGTCAGCTGTGCGGTATATGTATTTTTCAGGATATAAGTGAAAATGTAATTAGGTTTGTTCTAAGAGGTACCTAAAGTTTTTCTCTTGTTGATGTAGTTTCTCTTAAAAGTATTCCTTTTTAATATGATCTGCTGGCTCCTATTAAACAGCTACAATGATTTTAAAAAGGGGTGGGGGGTATTATAGAATACTTGCTTGCCTTACTAAATAAAGTTAAATCTGTGATTTTTGATCATTGTCTTTGATCCCCGGAGAATGTTATTGTAAAATGATATCTCCATAACAAAATATTAGCCCCCTTTCTACTTTATCTATTTTCAAGGAGAAAGAGAGAAAAAAATATATGAAGCCCATTTCTTATTTTTATTAGTTTGATATAAGAATAGTAAATAAGCAAAATTGTTGAATATTTATAAATGTTTAAAAGAAAAGAAAAATTACCCTCATAGCCCAGCATAATACCTGTTATTTTCCATATTCTTTTCATCTTCTTGTCCACATTAGGTTTAATGCTGGGACCCCAGGCCATTTGCATCACGCCCTTGCATCTCCTATTTAACATATCTAAAGTCAAGCTTGTCAGTATCCTCATGCAATCACTTGTCTCTCTGACTTCCTCACCTGTGTCCATGGCAACATACATTATCCTCTTAGTCTCCAAGGTTGAAAACCCAAAAGCCCTTTTGACTATGCTTTCTTCCTTGCTTCATTCCCCCTTTCCATCTCTCAAGCAAAGCCTACCTTTTCTTTCATAGCAAAGTTTTCTACTTCAATTCCTACTGCTACCAGAACTTCTCCAAGTTTAAAACAAATTCGAGGAGTGGAGGTGGCTCAAGTGATTGGGTGCCTCCCTCCCACGTGGGCGGTCCCGGGTTCAGCTCCCAGTGCCTCCTAAAAAGGAGAAGAACAGAGAGCAGACAGCAAGTGCAAACAATGGGGGGATGGGGGGGGAGAAATAAATAAATCTTTAAAAAAACAACAACAAAAACAAATTCGCAGGGTTGCTGGTTCTACGCAATGCCCCTGGGAGTCAGAGAGAGGAAACACTCCTAGAGAACTTCGAAACAGACCCAAAGCTCACAACTCAGCCCTCCCCTTCCCACACCCGCCTCCTCTGCTCACTTGGCCCTCTGTTTTCCTTGAGGTTTATTTTAACCGACTCCATCAAAGGACACGGGAAGGGAGGCAAGAGAAAAGCAGCCCCCCCCCCCCCAGTAAATGAACTGTGACCAGCGAGCCAGGTACTTCTTGCCCATTGCCTGGCACTCTCAAATCAGGGCTTTCCCCAGAAACTACTGCGGGTTCACATCCATTAACTCATTTAATTGTCACGAGTCCCCTGTGAGGTGGGCATTATTATTATTATACTTATTTCACAGATGAGGAAAGGAACGAACAGAAAAGCTAGAAAGCTGCCTATGATCGCACGGCTGGTAATTAATAAACGCAGAATTCGAGCGGAAAACATGCAGTCCAGCTCCAGAGCCTTCTCTCCGCTGTGTTTATTCCGTGGCAGCAGTTCCCGAAATGTCCGAGGCTTTCCTCTGGCTCTTCGCCCAGCCTCCCCTAGCCCACCTGCTCCCCCACTCCTGGGCTCCCTCACTCGCTCCCCGTCCCTTCCAAACCTCATCCAGAAGGAGCTTCTCACCCCCTCCTCGGCCATCTGAACTCTCCCTGCCAGCTCCTTGATGCTTTCCACCCTGTCTAACCTGCTCGTGCCCTCCAGCCCGGGACCGCCCACCAGCAGGCTGCTCCCTCAAGCTCTGACTGCAACAAAGTGGGGGGAAGGAGCACCCACCTTCCGTCCTCTGGCTTGGATACTGTGCGATCACAAGAGACGGTGAACCTAACAACGGGTACATGATGTCGTGTGCTAGAGAAAGTGCTGGGCAGAATGGTGAAGTGGGGAGAGAGGAGCGAGGCCAGCCAGGAGGCCAGGTGGCTGCACTCCAGGCAGAGGGCAGGGCCACGCCGAGCCTGCAGGGGAGCCCCTGGGGCGGGGGGCACAGCAAGGGGGCCAGGGACAGCCACACAGAACGTGGCTCTTCCCCAGAGCTCAAAGAGCAGTCATTGTAGGGTTTGGAGCAGAGGAGTGACAGGTCTGACTTCGCTTCTAACAGGATGACTCTGGCTGCTGTGCTGGGAAAGGGTGAAAAGAGGGACAAAGAGCTCTTCAAAGTCCACAAAAAGGGATGATGGGACCTCAGGCAGTGAGGAGTGGTCAGATTCTAGGGACACAGATATATAACATCTTTATTTTGGAATAATTCTAGATTTACATAAAAGTTGCAAAGTTGTTGAAAGCGCGTCGGTCTACACCTCGCCCAGTTTGCCTGAGTATTAGCAGCTTGTATTCCATGGTTCATTGGTCAAAACTAAGCCAACGTGGCACATCACAGGGAACTAACCTCCAAAGTCTATTTGGATTTCTCTGGTTTTTCCATTAACACCTTTTTCTTTTCTGTTCCAGGATCCAATCTGGGATAGCACAAATATATGTAGTGAGAAACTTTTTTTAAGGTAACGCCAGCAGGAATTCCCTACAGATTGAATGTGGGATATGAGGGAAAGAGGAGAGTCATGGATGCTCCCAACTGGAAGGACGGAGTTGCTCCGACTGGGGAGGAAGCCCCCCTCCCCCACCAGCAGTTCTGGGCAGGGGGAGCAGGCCACGGCAGACAGGCTGAGGTTGGGAAGCACACGTGACATCCAAGCAGCACCGCGGAGGCACGCCTGCCGCTCAGAAGAGGTCTGGGTTAGGCGTGTAAATAAATCCTCAGAGTATCAACTGTTCTTAAAGCGGGGAGGCTAGGTGGAGCCCCAAGAGACAGCGTGCAGAGTAGATGGAGCAGAGGAGCAGGGTAGAAGCCCTTCAAGGCCAGGATTTGGGGCGAAGGCAGGAAACCCAGAAGAGGGCCCCAAGAAGCAGCAGCCAGGACACCTGATGTCCTGGGAGCCAGGTAGAGGCCATGTTTCAAGGACAGGGAGTGATCAAGCAGGTCAGTGGCTGCTGATAAATACGATGAAGGTTGAAAATTGACCACTTGGAAATAGTCCTTGGAAGACCAAGTGGCTTTGAAAAGAGGGGGAGAATGGGGAAGCCAGAGCCTACTGGAGTGGGTATGAGATGGAACCAAAGGAGAAGAAGGAGAGGTGGAAGCAGGCAAGAGGAGCTGCTGTGAAGAAGAGCTGAGAAATGGGAGGTAGCTGGAGGAGGATGTGAGATCCAGAAAATACTTACAGAAGATGGGAGAAATAACAGTATGTTGGGTATTGATGGGAATGACACAGTAGAGAGAGAAAAGTCTGTGATCCAGGAGAGAGGGGTGGAACTGCTGAAGCTATATATTGAAGGAGGCAAGAGGAGAAGGGAACTAGTGCGTCAGTGGAGAAACTGGCCTCACAGAAGCACATGGCAGTTCCTTTAGGATCTGGATGGATGGCATTTGTAGTAGGGTTCAGATGCTGGCAGTGGGTAATGTGGGTCTAGATGGGTTCAGATGCTGGCAGTGGGTAGATGTGGGTGTAACTGGGTTCAGATGCTGGCAGTGGGGTAGATGTGGGTGTAACTGGGTTTAGATGCTGGCAGTGGGGTGTATGTGGGT
>JAQZBX010104494.1:0-10946 GCA_029593785.1 Cabassous unicinctus | reverse complement strand
GGCAACTCTCTGTGTCCATTTCCTGCCTTCTCTTCTCACCCTTTTCCTCCTGTCTTCACTGGGGTTCGATCCTCTGAACCTCCAATGTGGGAAAGAGGTGTCCTACCACCTGCACCTCTTTAGTTCCTGACTTTTGGGAATGTCTCCTCTTGGCTTTCCCTGGTGTCACTCTCCTGTTATGTCATCATCTTGCTTCTTGGCTGGTGGGACCTGAAGGCACACCCACGTGCAGGGCCTGGGGGCTCACCTACTCATGGGGCCTGGTGGTTCTCCTATGCATGGGACCTGGCAGCTCACCTGCTCATGTGGCCTGATGGAGCACCCATGTGCAGGGCCTGGGGGCTCATCCACTCTCAGGGACTGGAAGCACAACCACACACAGGGCCTGGCAGTGCACCTGCACACGGAGTCTAGGGGGCTAAACCACTTGTGGGCCCTGGTGGTGCATCCATTCATGGGGCCTGATGGCACACACAGACACAGGGCGTGATGGTGCACCCACGCATGGGACCTGGTTGCCCACGTGCCTTCTATATTTTTCTTTTTTTAAATTTTTGCAAGGAGGTCCCAGGGATTGAGCCAGGTCCCTCTGTATGGGAGATAGTCACCCAAACATTGGAGCCACAACCGTCCCCCTGCTACATCTCTTAAGCTTGACCAAAGATACCTAGAGTTACAGTCTTTCCCATACAGGATGGTCAGATAATAAATCAGGCTCAGTTTATCACCAGCTTCTAAAAACCAGACCTAGGGAGAGAAACTAGGTCTGGGGACACATGCATGGTTTCTAATATAGCTAATGTTTAGCCTACCCAGATTATCACAAAATCAGGACAGTGAGAATATTTGCATCCCTATATTTTCTATGTAATATTTATGTAATATAAATATCTTTTAAAAAATAAAGAAATAAAATAAAAACAAGCAAACAAAAAAAGTATTCATGTCAACTCAACTATTGGCAGCACACTTAATTTGAAACACTTTTTTACAAGAGTTTGTATAGATTATCTTCTCTAGAGAGCCCTTCCCTCCCTCCCCTTAGACACTGCACCAACTGTATTTCAGTTCTGGTCTTATAGTCAAATCCTGTTCCTATAGCAGCCAGAGTCTTCACTATGGCTCTATTGTCATTATATTTGTCTTCATGTAAGTGGTGAAACAATGAAGAACTTTTAACCATCTCAGATGTTTCTTTAGAATATCTCCAAGGTCACAACATAGAAAACATCTTTATCAACATCATCAGAAATGTCATCAATTATTTTGGTTGAGAATGTCCTTGGCAGTAAAACCTTTATCTATGAAATGGCACACTTGACATTGCTGAAATTGTTCATTGTTTCATTTTCCAATTATTTTTATTTTTAAAGACACTTTAGCTTACATAAATGTTACATAAAAAATATAGGGGATTCCATATGTCCCAACTCTCCCCCTCCCACAGTCTCCAACATTAAAAACTTCTTTCATCAGTGTGGTACATTTGCCACAATTGACGAACACATATTGAAGGATTGCTACTATTCAGACTACAGTTCATATTACAATCCACATTCTGCCCCACAGATTTTCATAGATTATGACAAAATGCATAATGGCCTGTATCTCTCATTGCCATGCCATGCATGACAATTCCAATATCTCAAAAATGCCCTCATATTACACGTATTCTTCCCTTTCCCTCCCCTCAGAACCTCTGGTGGCAACTATCTTTATATCAATGATAAGAGTTCTTCCTTTGCTAAAATAATAAGTCCACAATAGAATAACAATAAGCCTACTTTAGTCCATTGTTCATTCCCCAATCTTGTGGATTTGGGGTTGGTAATGGCCACTCTTGCATTTCTAGAGAACCTCATTATGGTGCACAGTATTGATGAAACCTTGCTAATTGAACCTGATCAACACATTAAATAAAGTCCCCTGGATGCCCAGGTAAGAAATATAGGTTCTAATAAGTATGGGGGATAAAAACCTCAAAGGCTCAGATTTATGCTATGTTGATAAAGCTTTTAATATTCTAAAAAACTGGAGATCCTGGACAAGTCCTCTATGATAAATGACACATTGTGTCCCTTGGACACTCTCTCTATAGGAAAATGAGACAGTGCATTGTGAGTTCCTATGGACTTTAGATGGAGAATATTCTGCACTGGGAATAATAGTCCAAATCTCATTTATCAGTTAACTGGGAAGGCTGCTATTTACTTATAGTGCCAAGAAGTGGTAAGGACTCTGTAGAAGGTCCAATTTGCCTTGAAATTTGCCATGCCTCATATGCCATAGAAAGTAGCACATTTTATTTGTTGGGATAGCCATGGTAGAAGAGGAATCAGAATGGGATCTATGAAATCCCAGTAAAAGAGTCACAATGCAAATAGCTAGGTTCAGTATTAGGACCCTGCAATCTTTGTAAGAGAAATGTTGGCAATTAGAATTGTTGATATTGAAGTTCTACTAGGTTGTGACAAGGACTGATGGCCTGATCATTCACCAAAAAGTGAAAACATCCTTTATTCCTAATAATGTCAAATAGTCCTAAATTCAGGTTTGCACATCTAATTTAGTTAAGTACATAGGTAAGTGGTGAAACACATATGTAACTTACTTCTGTTGCACTGGTGACTCATGCTACACCCCTTCTTATGTCCTCATTCAGTGTCTATGTGACCAACTGACTGAAGAGAAAGAATATGGGGTAGGATCATGTATTTGCATGATTCCTGTGTGAGAAACAAAAGTGAAAATTTGCTGCATTACAGCCCTGCACAAAGCTGTGAATCATAAGGAGAAATTCTCTGTATGGACAATGGTTTGTAGTGCCCTTGATCACTTGTTTTTTATGGAGTGAGAACTATCCTGAACCCTAGTCTGTGGTGGGTACATAGACAGTTGATCAGGGCTGTGGAATGTGTAAGAATAGAAACATCAAAGCAAGAATACCTAGGAAAAAGGTTTTCTATGCATTCATGGAAAGGCAAAATATAGCTAACCAGTAAAAATACTGACAAATATTCCAGATGTGTCTTTTCCTACACTTATTAAAGTTTCTTTGACATCACCATCATCTGTATATTTTAACAGGAAAACTGATTTAACAAAATTGAATGCCAGATAAAACAACATTGGACAAGGGATATACTATGATGACAAAAGTTCAAAAATGGTTTCATGACCAAAGAATCTATCTCCTACCATATGTCATATCACATAGAAGCAATTAGCTTAATGGGGTGATTGACTGACCTATCAAAAGTTCAGGAAAGGTGCCATCTCAGAGACAATATCATTCAGGTTTGGGGCAGTGTCCTTCATGGTGCTATAAAGATACTGAGTCAGCTCCTGATGAATATATGTCCCTGACAGCAAGAAAAAAATGAGTTTGGTGACCATGAGGAAGAATTAAGACACCATTCTAGTCAATGACTCAATTATATATATATATTGCTCTCCATCTCTACAATAAGCCCTATGGCTTGCTGTCCTGTTTCTTGCTTTTGTGGTTTTTAGTATGGGTTCCACAGAATCTGAGGCTGTGACTGTTGCCAGGTTACTTTGTGCTTCTCATCACGTGTTGTTGGACCAGCAGAGAGAGAATGAAATAATAATCTTGGTCTAGCTGAAATTATCACCAAAGGTGAGGGAATCCTTTTTGGAATTAGAGAAGGAAGATGTTCAAGATCAAAGATGGCCATAGGATCAGCTACATAAGAGGTTTAATTTCATCTCTTGCCCTCCCATGTTAAGTCTTTGGTAGCATTTGTAGCTGGACATCTGTTGGAAGACAGGGGTTCAGATTAGGCTTCATTGACAGCAAGTGCTGATCTGAACAGTGCAGAAGGGTCCTTGCCAAAAGCCCCATATAATGTAACTCACACCCTATAAGCCTCTCCTCTTAGTCCAGCCATGGTTCACTGGACTGTTCCTTGCAAGCTTCACTCACTTCACCCTAAAGGTATTTCATCTCAGTGTACACTGCTCATCTTTCCTTTCCACCTCAGTTTTCTACAGTGTCACCTGAGTTCTGGGATCATATTCAGTATGCATACATATGCAGTGTAATAAGAGGAACAGGATGCTATATTCCTTGCAGGAAAATTTGTTAGAGAGAGATGGGATCCTATAGATAAATACTCTTCATATGTATTATGAGGGGATCCTTAGAGGCGTTTTTTTTTTGCTCAGAATCTCTGATGTGAAATCATTTTTTCCTATTTTTCTCTGCCTAGTCTTCTCTCCTATTCTTTAGACTTACCTCCAACTAAACTGCCTGTCTATTTGCTTTTGAATCAGTTTGTCCTTGTTTGAGAACTCACACAAAGGTAACAAGAAATATAATGGACATTACTACTAGATCAGAAATTCTCACACACTTTCAAATGATTCAACACTCAAATCCAGAAGCTGAACCAATTTACTTAGAGGAGTGGCATGTTTTTTAACTTTTTTTTTTATTTTTAAAGAAGATTTAGATTACATAAATGGTACATCAAAAATACAGGGGTTTCCCATATACCACACCCCCTCTCCCTCCCATACATTCCCACATTAACAGCAACTTTCATTAGTGTGGTACATTTGTTAAAATTGGTGAACATATATTGAACCATTGTTACTAACAATGGAATATAGTTTGCTTTATAGTTTACATTTTGCACCACACAATTTTATAGGTTTTGAAAAAATGTATAATGGCCTATATCCATCATTGAAATGTCATGCAGGACAATTCCAATGTCCAAAATGCCCCATGTTACACCTATTCTTCTCTCTCCTTGCCCTCAGATACCCTGGTGGTCACTGCCTATATATCAAAGATACAAATTCTTCAATTGCTACAATTGAAATAATAATTAAAATAACTCTGCTTCAGCTCATAGTTGCATTCTTCCCTTACAAATGTTCATTCTCTAATCTTGAGGATGTTGGGATGGTGATACTCACTCTGTTTCTAATTGAGAAGGGGCTTAGATCCCATGGGGCAGATGGATAGAACTCTCTTGTTTGTAGTTGTAGATTCTCTTTGTTTTTTGGAATGGGCATTGACCATGATCATCCTTTTGATAGTTGTCCTGGGTGAGTCCAATGAACTGGAGAGTAATTGTTGCAACTCTGCTGAGATTCAGGAAACAACTGATATATGAACAATGGAAGATTTGGAAGACTTAAGCCTCTGGGACATATATTTAATGAGTATAGTCCTAATTATAGGTTCAAATAAAAGGAGTAGCAGAGACATGCCTAGGGAAATTATAAATGAATCTAACTCTTTTACATTTCAGAACATAAATTCCAATGTAAGGTCCACTGATAGGGTGTTGTTTTCCTGAGATGGTCTGCCCTGCTTATAGTGTCTGGATGTCTCTAGAGCCCTCAAGAGCCCCACTGTTTGAAGTAACATTTACTGTGGTGGTCAAAAAGGTCCTGCTGAGATGTGCTTAAGTGTAACCTCTGGAATGACCTCCTGACTAACTTTGAAATCTCTTAGCCATAAAAACTCATTTGTATTTAATAGTTTCCCCTTTTGGTCAAGGTCTTTTTCTAGATGCATCACTATTGTTGCTTGGTAATAATTCTCTGTGCCATGGAAATTAATTCCCAGCAGTCATCTCCCACATCAGGGGGAAGGTAGTGAATATATATGCTGAGTTTTGCTTAGAAAGAGGCCACATTTAAGCAATGGAGGCTTTCAGGATTTAACTCTTAGGCAAAATTTAATACTAGACTAAGTTTTAATTTCACAAGAAATGGTTTATAAGTACAATCATCAATATCAAGGGCTTGGTGTAATGGTCTCTCCTGCTTCTCTAGGGACTATAGTGTCATGCTTTTGACAACATACTTTTATGAACAGAGGCCTTTAGAGTTGTGGAATTACTTGACATTCACCAAGATGTTAAACATATTATAAAAAGAAGTACAAACAGAGAAATCATCATCTATAATTTTATGCATGCATATCAGTTTTCTAAGAAAGAGGAAACACCAATATTTCTTCCCACTATAATTCAGTTATCATTTGTGATGATCATTGTTACTAAAACTGAGTTTAAGGAAGAATTTTGCAGAGACACCATAAAATGAAGTTCATATATATGTCTTTGGATCTGAATAAAATGACAAATTAGTGGTATTGATTAATAGTCTTGATTCCTAAAAGAAAAAAAAAAAAACATCTGTGATGCTGTGTGGAAATACATGGGAATTCAAGTTCAAACCATGGAATTTCCATCTAACATCTTGTTCAATTTGGGAAGATATTAAATCTCCTGCTTCTAATGATAGCCATTTTTTTTTCATAAAGTGTAAAGCAGAAGTGGTGTAATGAAATTTCTGTTACTTTGGTTGCTCTTCTAATATATCAAATGACCAGAAAGAAGCACATGTAATTGAAGAATGCATTATAAATAGAAAAAGTAGAAAATCATTAATGTCTATTTTAAAATTTAATCCAAATTCCATTCCAATCCTTTGTTCATGTTTGAGACTCTGAAATCTCATGTTAATGGTTTCCTTTATAATCTATTTGCAGTAAATTTTATATTAGTAACAGCAAAGCTATTTATGATTATTGTCATTAGCAGATATAAAAAATAGGTGTAGAAAGAAAATCATGGAATAGCCCTTTTGGGTTAAATTTATATCTATTTTTTGCTAAGTAAATCAGGTAAACTATTACTTTTATCATAGATGATTGGCTGTATATATGATACATAATAACTGACAGGATAAAAATTAACAAAGTAGTGGCTACAAGTATTAAACATAGACAAAATTATATTTCCATCCATTTGTATAATAAGGTATTTGATTATTTTAATAATACTCACATAGAGTTAAAAATTGATAAATAATAAATATATCCTGATCCACAAATAAGTGGTATAAGTGATGGCTGGGAATTGTTACTAAAATTACTAGGTAATCAGAGAGTCCAATATTACAATCCCAATTTAGAATTATATTTTTCTGGGAACTTTCCACAGTCTTTCTCCTACATCCTTGCTTTTTAGACTGTATATGAGGGGGTTCAACATTGGGGTAAAAATGGTATAGAATACAGAGAGATCCTCATCTTGCTCTGAAGTATGCAAGGATCTTGGAGTCATATAAATCAACATGGTTGGGGCAAAGTAGGAAAACACAACAATCAGATGGGAAAAGCCAGTAATGAGAGCTTTATACCTTGCCTTGGTAGAATTTAAGTGAAGAACACTGAGGAAGATAAATATATAGGAGGTCAGAATGAGGCCAAAGTGGGTAGGGACCAATATGATTTCAGAGATAAACACTACTTTCTCATAAATTGAAGTGTCCTCATATGACAGCTTGAGGATTGCCTCTACCTCACAGAAGATATGGTGGATTTCTTTGGAGCCACATCTTGGAAAATGCATGGTATATGTGGTTTGGACTAGGCCATTAAGTGCTCACACCAACCATGAAATAATGGCCATCTGCAAGCAAGTTCCAGAGTTTATAATAACCACATATCTTAAAGGATTACAAATAGTCACATATACATCATAGGTCATCATTGTGAGCAGAAGGCACTCACTGGTATATGGGAGGACTGAAAATAGACCTGAGTCACAGAGCCGATGAGTGATATATCTGAATCCCCTGAGAAAAAGTTGCTTAGCATATTGGGAACAGTTGTTGAGATGAGAAAAATGTCCATGAGGGACAGCTGGCTGAGCAATAAGTATATGGGGATGTGGAGCTGTGGGTCCAGAGAGATGAGCAGAAACAAGATGGTGTTTCCTGTGATGGCAATAATACAGACAAGGAGAATGATGCAGATGAGGAAGCCAGCATGTCTCAATCCCATGAATGAATCCGTGTAGAAACACAGCTCCCAGAATTTCTCCTGAGCAAAATTAGCAACCTTTTGCCCACTGGGGGGGATTTCCCTTACCACTGTCCTTCAGGGACAATGCAAGAAAGGGCTATAGTGCTGCATTGTCCATTTTTTGGTGGAACTTCTACATGGTACAGAGCCCTCTTTAAAGAAGGCCTGAGTTTTCTCTTCCTCAGTCAACTGATTATAAGGAACTCCTCATGAAGTCATAGCTGTGGGCTGGGAAAGAGAAGGTAATAGGGCTGCAGTGGGGGCCATTGTCATTTGGACTACTTCCTCATGTAAATTACTGGTGCCTTTAGGACCTGCTCAAGCTCAATCTCATGTACACCACTTCTATTTTATGATGAAGTGCTGCTATGTACACCCAAATTTATGGTTTGGTGGGTCAAACAGCACCCAGCAGATGAAAGGCAACTCAGGTCACATGGTGAGATGGTTGCCCATTGGTGAGCTTTAAAACTCTACTAAGTTCCAGTTACAGGCCAAAAGCTGTTCAAAAGGAGAGTAGTTAACTACAGAGAACAGCAGGACTTTGCTTTAAAATCCTAAGGGTCTGCATTGTGTTTCTCATATAGAGGCCTGGCAAAGACTCTAGATTGCATCTCTATTTGCCACTGACACATCCAGCACCATTGGATATGTGGGATCATATGGCCCAAATGGCACAGCAGCTTGCACAGCAACTTGAACTGAGCCTTTTCTTGTTCTGGTCCCCATTCAAAACTTGCATCTTTTCTGGTCACTCAGTAAATGGGCTGGACTAGCACAATGAAATGAGGAATATGTTATCTCTGAAACCCATACAGACCAACCAGGCATTGTGCCTCATTTTCAGTAATAGGTGGGGCCAGATGCAACAGTTTATCTTTAGAATGGATATCTCCACATTCCCCACACCACTGAATACCTAGAAATTTCACCACTGTGTAAGATTCCTATATTTTAGTTGGATTTATCTTCCCTCCTCTGACTTGCAAATGTCTTAATACATCTAGAGTAGTTGCTACTTCTTGCTCACTAGGTCCAATCAACAGAATATCATCAATATAATGGACCAGGGTTATGTCATGTAGGAGGGAGGGACCACTGAGGTCTCTGAGGGCAATATTATGACATATGGCTGAAGAATTTATATACCCATGAGGTAAGACAGTTAAAGTATGTCATGGCCTTGGCAGCTGAAAGAAACCTTTTTCTGGTGGTCCTTACCAAGAATTGAGAATAAAAGCATATACCAGATCAATAGCTGCCTACCATGTATTAGGTGATGTGATGATTTGTCAAACAATGATACCACATCTGGAACAGCAGGTGCAGTTGATGTCACTACCTTATTAAGTTTGCAATAATCTACTGTCATTCTCCAAGATCCATCTGTGTTCTGCACAGGCCAAATAGTAGTGTGGAATGGGACTATGGTGGGAGTTGCCACCTCTGCACACTTGATTGTGGCACTGATCTCTGCAATCCCTCCAGGAATCTAGTATTACTTTTAATTTACTATTTTGCTTGGTAGCAATAGTTCATTTAGCTTCCACTTGACCTTTTCCACCATGATAGCCCTCATTCCACAAGTCAGGGAGCCAATGTAGGATTCTGTCAGTTGTTGAGTATGTCTATCCCAATTTCCATTCTGGGATTGGGGAAATAACCATAGAATGGGTCCAGCGACCTACTGGACCCACTGTAAGGTGGACCTGAGCTAAAAGTCCATCAATCACCTGACCTCCATGAATCCCTCCTCTGGTAGACCACAGTGATGTTTTGATTCTCCTGGAATTAATGTCACCTCTGAGCCAGTGTTTTATAATCCCCAAAGTCTCTGATCATTTCCTTTTCCTGAATGCACAGTTACTCTGGAAAAAGTCCATAGGTGTCTTTGTGCAATGCTGGGAGGAAGATTAACAGTATAAATATTTGGCAGTGTAACAGGGTCCTTCCCCAAGGTGACACTGCCTTCCCTTCATTCAAGGGGACCTAGGCTTCCAAATTGTATCAATACTGGGAATATATTAAGGGACCATGACTCTCTGTTTCTATAATTCAAGTTAGACTTTTGTTCACTTGACATGGAACACTTCTGCTTATACAGATAAAATAGGAAGTAAGTTAACTACCTATCAATTTTACTTCTAGGTATCCCGATCTATTAGCCAACACCATAGGTTTCTGTGAGTCAGGATGATTTTTTTAAAAAAGAAAAACATTATTTCAACCTTTCCACAGAGATGTTTCTTTCAACCTCAGCTTTCCAGTGTTTCTAGTCTCACTAGAGCTGAGATTCTAAGTGGGCTCTGGGAAAATTCATTGAAGAGAAGCCTGTTGACTCACCATTCCTCTTCTCTTGTAAGAGGTGATGGGGAAGATATCTGTTCCCCATTCAGTTGACAGCAGTGAGCCAGGGGATTTATCCAGGCTTAATATCTTGAGGCTGGGGGATGGAAGCCCTTCTGCACTACCCCAGAGATTTGTTATCTCATGTTTGTTGTTTTGGGTTCTTTGTCTTTCTGTCTCTCACTGTTCTGAAAGTTGCACAGCATTGTCCTGGTGTTGACACCCAAAGCAGGTCCCTTTGACAGCCTTTGACCCTTTCTCCATTTTTTTTTTGTGTGTGTGAAAAATTTGTTTGCTTGAACAAACAACTGGGAACCATTACTTGGCCAAGTTGACACATAAACGTAAACATCACGGAGAGTGTTCCCTCTACGTTTTTTATTGGAACAGTTTGAGGAAGATTGAATTTGTATGAATTTTTTATAGGATTTACCAGTAAATCCATCTGGTTCTGGGCTTTGTTTTATTTTTGAATACTGATTCACATTCTTTACTTATTACTGCTATAACATAATTTTCTGTTTTGTATTGAATCATTTAAGATTAATTGTGTGTTTCTAGGAATTTTTATATAATTTCTTGGTATAAAATTATTCACAGCATCCTATGTAATATTTTTTTCATTTAATAAACTTTATTTTTAAAGAAGTTTTAGATTACAGAAAATTTATATTGAAAGTGTAGGGGATTTCCATAACCCCACCCCTACCCCTCTCACATTTTAGCCTATTAATAACAACTTACA
>JAQZBX010104493.1:0-10945 GCA_029593785.1 Cabassous unicinctus | reverse complement strand
CAAATACCATGCAGTTTTGACCACTGTAGTTTTGTAGCATGTTTTAAAGTCAGGTAGCATGATTCCTCTGATTTCATTTTTCTTTTCAATATATCTTGGGTATTTGGGGCACCTTGCCTTACCAAATAAATTTCATATTTACCTTTACCAATTCAGTAAGAAATGCTGTGGTAATATTTATTGGGATTGTGTTAAATCTGTATATCAGTTTATGTAGGATAGACATCTTGGTGATGTTCAGTCTTCTTATCCATGAACAGGGAATATCCTTCCATTTATTTATGTCTTCCTTGAGTTCCTTTAACAGTGTTGTATAGTTTTCTGCATATAAGTCATTTAAATCTTTAGCCAAATTTATTCCTAGGTATTTGATTCTTTTAGTGCTATTGTAAATGATATTTTTTTCTTGATTTCCTCCTTGGATTGCTAGTTATTGCTGTACAGAAATGCTATTGATTTTTGCACATTGATCTTATAACTGGCCAATTTACTGAACTCATTTATAAGCTCTAGAAGCTTTATTGTAGATTCCTTCGGGCTTTCTATGTATAGGATCATGTCATCTTCCAACAGTGAAATTTTTACTTCTTTCTTTCAAATTTGGATGAATATTATATCTTTTTCTTGCCTAAATGCTCAAGCAAGTACTTCTAACACAATGTTAAATAAGAGTGGTAAAATTGGACATTCTTGTCTTCTTTCCAAACTTAGAGGGAAAAGTTTTATTATATCACAATTGAATATGATGTTAGCTGTGGGTTTTTCGTATATATCCTTTATCATGTTGAGGAAACTTCCTTCTATTCATATCATTTACAATATTTTTTTATCAGGAAAGGGTGTTGTATTTTGTCAAATTATTTTTCCGCATCTATAGAGATGATCATGTGATTTTTTTCTTTTGATCAGTTTATATGATGTATTACATTAATTTTCTTATGTTGAACCATCCTTGCAAACCAGGGATGGAACCCCCTTGGTCATGATGCATAATTAATTTGATGTGCTGTTGAATGTGATTAACAAGTATTGTGTTGAGAATTTTAGCATTTATGTTCATTAGAGAGATTGTTCTATATATTTCCTTTCTTGTGGTGTCTTTGCTTGAATTTGGTATTAGTATGATGATGGCATCATAATATGAGTTAGGCAATGTACCTATGATTGGCATGATTGGTGTTCATTCTTTCTGTTTAGAACATCACCTGTGAAGCCATCTGGTTCTGGGCTCTTCTTAGTTGGGAGGTATTTGATGAGTAATTCTATCTCATTACTCGTGATTAGTCTGTGGATTTCATCAACTTATTCTTCAGTGTAGGCTCCTTGTGTATTTCTAGGAATTTGTCCATTTCTTCTAAATTATCCTTCTTGTTGGCATATAATTTTTCAAAGTATCCTCTTATGATACTCTTAATTCCTGTGGGGTCAGTGGTGATATCCCCTTCCTCATTTCTTATTTTATGTATTTGCATCTTTTCTCTTTTTTTCTTTGTTAGTCTCATTAAGTGTTCAATTTTATTAATCATCTCAAAGAACCAACTTTTGGTTTATTTTTTCTAGTGCTTTTTTTACTTTTAATTCATTTAGTTCTGCTATTATCTTTTGTTATTTCCTTCTTTCTACTTCCCTTGGAGTTAGTTTGTGGTTCTTTTTCTAATTCCTCCAGGTGTGCAATTAAGTCTTTGATTTTAGCTCTTTCTTCTTTTTTAATATAGACATTTAAGGCTATGAATTTTCTTCTCAGTGTAGTATTTGCTGCATTCCATAGGTTTTGATATGTTTTATTGTAATTTTCATTCATTTCAAGGCAGTTACTGATTTCTTTGGCAATTCCCTCCTTCACCCACTGTTTGCCCAAGAGTGTTTTGTACAAATTCCATGTCTTTGTGCCTAAATTGGTTCTCTGTCCCTTACTGATTTCCAGCTTCATTACACTGTGGTCAAAAAATAATTTGCAAAACTCCAAACTTTCTGAATTCATTAAGAGTTGTTCTATGGCCTAGCATGTTGTCTATCCTGGAAAAGGATCCATGTGCTCTCAAGAAGAAGGCATATCCTGCTGTATTTGGGTGCAATGTTCTGTATATGTCTATTAGGTACAGATTCTTCTAATGTATTATTAAAAGTCTTTGTTTCCTTATTGCATATTATTCAGAGTCTTTGTTCCTTTATTAATTATCTGTTGAGATATTCTGTCCAATGGTGATAATGGTGTATTAAATTCCCCCACTATAATGGTAGAGACATCTACTTCTCCACTTGGTTTTTCCAGTGTTTGCATCATGTATTTTGAGGCAGCCTCGTTAGGTGCATAAATGCTTATGACGGTCCTTTCTTTTTTATAGATTTCCCCTTTTATTAATATATACTGTCTTTATTTGTCTCCTACAACAGTGTCTCATTTAATGTCTATTTTGTCTAATATTAGTATAGCTACTCCCATGCTTTTTTGGTTATTGTTTACTTATAAAATTGTTTTCCAATCATTAACTTTCAGTCTCCTTGCATCCTTGAGTATAAGGTGGATTTCTCCTTGACAGTGTATAAATGGGTCATATTTCCTTATCCATACTGCCAATCTGTGACTCTTGACTGGTCGGTTTCATCCATTAGTATTCACTGTTATTACTTTCAAGGAATTCTTTACATTAGGCATATTTTCTTTAGGTTTATGTATGCCATATTTTGTTTTAAATTCCTTTCTTATCTTTTTCATTGTTCTAACACTCTCCTCCAACTCTCACTCTCCTGTTTATTTCCTTTTGACCTGCAGAACTCCCTTTAGTATTTCTTGATATGTAGGGTTTTTATTTCCATACTCTCTTAATTTCTGTTTATCTGTGAATATTTTGAACTCTCCTTCATTTTTGAATGCCAGTTTTGCCGGATAGAGAATTCTTAGCTGGAGTGTTTTGTGTTTTTTTTTTCTTTCTTTTTGCACCTTAACTATGTCATACCACTGCATTCTTGCCTCCATAGTTTCAGATGCAAAATCAGCACTTAATCTTTTCAAGCTGCCCTTATGTGATGGTGCTCTTTTCTCTTGCTTCTTTCAGTATTCTCTCTTTGTCTTTAG
This sequence comes from Cabassous unicinctus, assembly GCA_029593785.1. Classification (NCBI taxonomy): domain Eukaryota; kingdom Metazoa; phylum Chordata; class Mammalia; order Cingulata; family Chlamyphoridae; genus Cabassous; species Cabassous unicinctus. Next base: position 7,869 of record JAQZBX010104493.1, on the reverse strand, counting down.
CATTGAATAATTTGGCAAATATATGTCTTGGAGTAGACCTGAAAGGATTTATACTGTTTGGGGTGCACTGAACTTCTGGGACAAGTACATCACTGTCCTTCAATAGGGTTGAGGAGCTTTCAGCCATTATTTCCTCCAACACATCTTCTGTCTCCTTTCCTTTCTCTTCTCCCTCTGGGAAATCTATAATGCATATGTTTGTGCATTTCATGTTGTAATTCAAATCCCTGAGTCCCTGATGGACTATCTATCTTCTTATCTATCTGTTCTACTGTCTGATTTCAGATGTACTGTCTTCCACATCACTGATTCTTTCCTTTGCATGTTCAAATCTATTGTCATGTACTTCCAGTGAATTTTTAATTTCTTGGATTGTGCCATTCATTACCGTCATATCCATTAACTTTTTATGTATGTTTACAATATCTTCAGTATGTTCTCCCAGTGTCTCCTTAATATCCTTAATCTCTTCCTCCACTTCATTAAATTGATTTATTATATTTATTTGGACATCTCTGATGAGTTGTTCCATGTTCTGCTTCTGTTCTTGGTTTTCAGTTTGCTCATTAGACTGGGCCATGTCTTGCTGTTTCTTAGTATGGGTTGTAATTTTTTATTGGTGTCTAGGCATCAGTTTATCTTGATGGTTTTTTTCAGTTGATTAGGTTCTCTCTCTACTCTAGGGTTTGATTTTGTGGTTGTTTCTGTGTGTGTGTAAGGTTTCACTTTCGTATTTCATTCCTCTTATTCTATTTCCTTCCTGTTGCCTATGTTCCATAGGAAAAAAAAATTAGGACAAGAGAAAAGGAAAGAGATAAGAAAAGAAATAGAATAATAGTTATAATAATAGTAAAAGATAGAAGGGGATCTATTTAATATGTAGGAAAATAAATAATTAACACAAGTAAGAAGTATAGAGGAAAAAAAATTAAAAAGTGGAATAAAACAATGAAAGGAGAAACTGAATACAGAAAAATATATAGCATGAATTCAAAGGCCAGAATGATGAGGAGAGGAAATGAAAAGAGAAAGGAAAAAAGGAAAAAATAAGAAAAACAAACAGAGAGAAATAAAAACAAGAAAAACTGAAGACCAAACAAAAAGAGGTAGAAAGAAAGAAGAATAACCAAAAACAGAAGATTGAAAGATGAAGGAGAGAAAAGAAATAGCCTAGGTAGAATATATTGGTAAATGAAAAAAGAAAAAACAAAACAGGGAAACAAAGGAAGGGGAATCACAACAAACAAGGAACAAGTCAGCAGGGATTAATTTTTTAAAAGGTGAACAAAGGAAAGTAAAAGAACAAAAAACAAAAACAAACACAGAAAAACAGCCTTCCCTCTTAGGCCCCAAAGGATCTTCTTGGGCTTCTGGTGTGCATCAATCACCCTGTTGCCTGCCCTGTGCAGGATTTGAATTGTTTTTTTATTGAGAAAACTAAGGAAAATTTTAAAAAGGAACCTTTTTTTTAAAAAAAAGGAAAGATCCAAGAAAAGCTAATATAAAAAGAATGTATGTTCCCTGTAATAACGTTTCAGCTGGAGCCCAGTTACCCAGTGGATCACTTCTCTAAGAGCTGGAAATAAACCAAGGATCTTGTATATGCAAGGCAGGAATTCTTCCACAGAGCTAAAATGTCTTCTTAGGTTAGTTAGCCTTTCAGAAGGCTATCCACCCTCTTTCCCTCAGGCATGTTAGGTTCCTTGCAATTTGCCGGTGTTCTGCTGATTAGGCACCTGTCCATCCCTGCTTCCTCTCAAATCTAATTCTTCTCTACCTAGGTGGCTGGTTATGACAGTCTGCCTGAGGAAATTCCCCTCCCCTCTCCCTGTTGTGTCAGAGTCCCTTCTGATATTCAAAGGGTGTTCAGCTGTCCAAACTCACGATGAAGAAAACACTCTCCACCCTCCACAATCCCTCCTCCTCCCAGGGAATCCACCCTCACACTTCTCAGAGCAGGGAGTCAGTGTCTCCACATAGCCTATTTGCCTTGAGGTTGGGGTATATATGCCACTTCCAGTCACAGGGGCAAGCAACTCATGATTTTTCTTTGGCTTCTTTACCTTTCCAGTACACTCCTAGATGACTCAGGGTACCTTACTGTTTTATATATATCTAAAGCAGATGACAGGGAGGAAGACATCTGCTCTCCTCTCAGTTAGATGCAATTCACCAGGAGTTTTACCCTCATTTAATATCTCATAGGTGGGGGAGGGGAGCCCTTCCTGGTAGCTAGGAGGTTTAATAATTCACAGTTGTTTTGGCTTCTTTCTCTGTCTCTCACTCTCCTGGGAGTTGTGCAGCAGTGTCCTGGTCTGCTGTACCCCAAATCAGGTTCCCAAAGTAGGCTTTGATTCTTTCTCTGTTGATTTAGTTAGAACTGATCCTTATCTGCCTAACCCAATGGCCATGTTCTCACAATTCCTTGCTGTTTTGACCACTGTAGCTTTGTAGTAAGATATAAGGTCAGTAATTTGTGAGTCCTTTAACATCATTTTTATTTTTCAAAATGGTTTTAGCTATTCAGCACCCCTTATTTTCCAAATAAATCTGATGATTTGCCTTTCCATTTCTGTAAAGAAGGCTGTTGAAATTTTGATTGGGATGGCATTGAATCTGGAAATAATTTGGGGTAAAATTGACAGTTTGGCAATATTTGTTCTTCAATCCATGAGCATGGAATGTCTTTCCATTTATTTAGATCTTTGCTTTTAGAAAAGTTTTGTAACTTTTCATGTTTAAGTCCTCTACATCTTTGTTAAATTTATTCCTAGATATTTGATTTTTAATTGCAATTGTTAGGGGAATTATTTATTTCTTCCCCAGGTTGTTCTTATTAGTGTATAACACTACTGATTTTTGTTTACTGACCTCATACCCCACCATTTTGCTGATTTCATTTATTAGCTCTAATAGCTTTGTTGTATATTCTTTTGGAATTTCTATATATACGATCAAGTCATCTGCAAATAATGAAGTGTTTATTTCTTCCCTTCCAATATAGATGAATTTTATTTTTTTCTCCTAATTTCTCTTATTATTGTTATTATTGCTTTTCACAATATTGAATAACTGTAGTGACAGTGGGCATCCTTGTCTTGTTCCTGTTCTTAGAGGGAAAGCTTTCAATCTCTCCCAGTTGAGTGTGATGTTAGCTGTGAATTTTTCATATCATGCTGAGAAAGATTGATTTGATTCCTGTTTCAGAGTTTTTATCAAGAAAGCATGCTGTATTTTGTCAAATGCCTTTTCTGCACCAATCAAGATGATGATGTGATTTTTTTTTTCATTTGATTTAATGTGGTGTATTATATTAATTGATTTTCTTGTGTTGAGCTACTCTTGCATACCTGGGATAAAACCATTTAATCATTCTGTATAATTCTTTTAATGTGCTGTTGGATTTGATTTGCTAGCATTTTATTGAGGATTTTTGCATCTATGCCAATTGCTTTTTTTAAAAGAAGTTACCAGGGATTGAACACAGAACCTCATACATGGGAAGCAGGCACTCAACTACTGATGTACATCTGCTTCCTTATGCCATTTGCTTTTTGACAAGACTGCCAAGTCCACTAAATTGGGAAAGAACAGACTCTTCAACACATGCTGGTGGGATAACTGGATATCCATAGAAAAAGGAATGAAGGAGAACCCTGTCTCACACTATATATATTAATTAGCTCAAAATAATTCAAAGAACTAAATATAAGAACAAGGATGATTAAACTAGTAGCTGAAAGTATATGAAAGCATATTGAGGACAGTGTTAGGCAATGGTTTTGTAGATGTACACCCAAAATACAAGCAACAAAAGAAATGAGATAAATGGAGATTTATGAAAATTAAAAACTTCTTTGGTTCATCAAGTCATTATCATGAAAATAAGAAAGAAAACCTATTCAATTGAAGAATATATTTGGAAATTACATATCTCATAAGAGTTTAATATGCAGCATATATGCATATATAAAGAAACCCTACAATTCAACAATAAAAAGACAAGCAACCCATTTAAAAATGGTCAAAAGACTTTAATAGAGAATTCTACAAAGAATATATATAAATGGTCAAAAAAAGCACATGAAAAGATGGTCAACATAATTAGGTATTAGGGAAATGCAAATCAAACCCACAATGAAATACCATTTTACACCCACTAAAACAGCAACTATTTAAAAAATGGAAAATTACAAGTGTTGGAGAGAGGATTTGGAGAAATAGGAACACTCATTCATTGCTAGTGGGAATGTAAAATACTGCCATTTCTGTGGAAGATAGTTTGACAGTTCCTCAGAAATCTAAACATAGAATTACCATATGTTCCCACAATCCCATTTCTAAGTTTATACCAAACAATTTGAAAGCAGGGAGTAAAACATATATGCAAACCAATGTTCATAGCAGCATGATTCACAATTGCCAAGAGGTGGAAGCATCACAAGTGTCCATCAACTGATGAATGGATAAGTAAAATGTAGTTTATACATGAAATGGAATATTACTCAGCCATAAAAAGGAATAGAGTTCTAATACATGTGAGAACATGGATGAATCTTGAAGACATCATGTTGAATGTCAGACACAAAAGGACAAATATTGTATGATCTCATTGATATGATATAATTAGAATAAGCAAACTTGGAGAGTCAGAATCTAGAGTATAATTAACCAGAGTGCAGAGTGGGGATACATAATGGGGAGTTAATGCTTAAATTGTACAGAGTTTCTATTAGGGTTGATGGTAAAATTTTGGTAGTGGATGATGGTGATGGTAGGAGAACATTAAGTAATTAACAACACTCAAATATATATATGAATATGGGTAACAGGATAAATTTTAGTTTTTTTCTGTTGATAGAATAAAAAATTAAAAACCATATGACTGTATAACATAAACAAAGAATGTAAATGAAGGCATATAGTTCATAGTACAATTATAAAAATGTTATTTCATGAATTATAGCAAATGTACCACACAAACACAAGGTTTTAATATTAGAGTGGTAGATGGAACCTCTGTATTTTATGCATGATTTTTCTGTAAAACTCCAACTTCCCTAATAAAAAAATTGTGAGAGATGTGTGAGTTTATCAACTTCCAATTCTGTTCAAATGGTCCATTTGTCTATCTTTATGCAAGTGCCACAACTGTTTTGGTTACTGTACCTCGGCAGTACAATTTGAAGTTGAGAAGTGTGAGTTCTTCAACTTTGTTCTTTTTCAAAATTGTTTTGTGTATTGGGGAACATTGAAATTCCACATGAATTTGAGGATTGCATTTTCCATTTCTGCAAAAATGGCTGCTGAAATTTGATATGGGTTGCATTGACTCTGTAGATCGTTTTTGGTAATATTCACATCTTGACAAGATGAACTCTTCTAGTCTGTTAATATGCAATATTTTGCTACTTATTTAGATCTAATGCAATGTCTTTCATCAGTGTCCTTTCAAGTTTTCAATGTAAAAGTCTTTTATATCCTTTTTTAAACTTATCCCTATATATTTTATTATTTGATGTAATTGTAAATGGAATGGTTTTTATTAATTTCCCTTTTGGAGTTTTTACACTGGTACTTTGCTGAAATCATTTATTAGCTCAAATAATTCCCCTGTAGATTTCTTTGGATTTTCTATATATATAATCATGTAATCTATAAATAAAAAGTTTTACTTCTTCCTTTCCAATTTGCAAGATTTTACTTATTTTTCTTGCTTAAGTGCCCTAGCTAGTACTAATAGTATAATATTAAAGAGTATTGGAAAAAGTTGGCATCCTTGTCTTGTTCCTAATCTTAGGAGGAAAGCTTTCAGTATTTCACCATTGAGAATGATATTGAAGGAGGTTTTTCATAAATTGCCTTTATCATGTTGAGAAACTTCCCTTCCAATCCAAGTGTTGTTAACAATAAATGGTGCTGAATTTACCAAATGTTTTTCTGCATCTATTGAATTAATCATGATTTTTAAAATTCCTTTTCTTATTTTTGTAACTTATTACATTGATTGTTTTTCATATGTTGAACCTCCCTTAGATCCCTGGCATAAGTATCACTTAGTCATGGTGTTTAATATTTTCAATGTAATTAATTCAGTTTTCTAATATTTTGTTAAAGATTTTTGTTGTCTGTTCATAATGGAAATTGTTCTGTGACTTTCATTTCTTCTGATATCTTTATTAGGATTTCATATCTGTAATGCTGGACTCATAGAATGAATTAAATTGTGTCCTCTTCCCGTGAATTCTTTGGAAGAGCTTGAGAAGAATTTGTGTTAATTCTTTAAATGTTTAGTCAATTTCACCATTGAAGCCATTTGATCCTGAATTTTTCTTTGTTGAAAGATTTCATCTTCACTTGTTACAGGTTGTTTTAGTTTGCAAGCTGCTGAAGGTAATATATTCAGAAATGGGTTGGCTTTTATAATAGGGATTTATTAATTTATAAGCTTACAATTTTGAGGATGTGACAATGTCCAAATCAAGACTTCATCAGGCAGTATTTTTCTCATTGAAGACTGGCTGTCAGTGATACTGGACTTCTCTGTATATGGCAAGGCACATGGTGCTGTCTGCTGGGGCTCTCCCTCCTCCTCTGGGATTCCTTACATTTAGGTTCCTGCTTTGTGGCTTTCTCTCTATTTTGTGTTCTGTTGATTTCAGCTTCTAGCTTCTAAGGCTTTCTTTCTCACCTTCTGAGGGCTTCTCTCTGTTTCTTTCTCTGTATTCATACAATTAATAAAGGACTCCAGTAATACCAACCTTGTGTCATGCCTTACAGAAATAATCCAATCAAAAGGCCCTTAAGAGAAATGGCCAAATCAAAGAGTCTCACTTACCATAGGATCACCCCCACAGGAATAGAATTTCTCTAAGGATATGAATTTTTAGGGTCCATTCAGCATCAAATAGTCACAAAGGTTTTTTTGAGGTTTTACTGTTTCTTCTACTTTTTTTTTTGTTATACTCATTTTAATGTGCTACCATCAACTCTATCCATTTTATTCTATTTTTTATGTTTTTTTTTTATTTTTCAAAGATGATTAGATTATGTAAATGTTACACAAAAGATAGGATTCCCATATGTCCCACTCCCCACACCTCCCATACCCTCCCATAAGAACATCCTTCATTAGTGTGGCACATTCATTGCAATTGATAAACTCATCCAGGGGCTTTGCCATTAAGCATCATCCATAGTTCACATTGTAATCTACACTCTCTCCCAAACAATTCTGCATGTTATATGATGATATAAAATGGCCTATATCTGTCATTGCAATGTCACTCAGGATGATTCCCAAGTCCCAAAAAGGCCCCATATTACAACTGTTTTTCCCTCTCCCTGCACACAGGGCCTCCAGGGGCCACTGGTTCCACACCTATGTTGTAATTTCTTCCATTGCTAGAATGACAATGTGACTAGAGTAGAATACCAGTAAGTCCACTCTAGTCCATAGCTCTTTCCCCAATCCCGAGGAGTCTGTGATGGTGATGTCCACTCCAACTCCAGTTGAAAGAGGGCTTATATCCCATGGGGAAGATGAATGGTACTATCTTGCCTGCAGCTGCAGACTCTCTGAATTCCCTGGGATGGCCATTTTCCATCTTCTCCCCACCAGTTGTCTTGAGTGAGTTTAATGAGCTGTTGAGTAGGTGTTGCAACCGTGCTGAGGTTCTGGGCCCAGCTGGCACATTGACAGCCCAAAGACTTGAGTCTCTGGATGTACTCCTACAAACTCCATCACCAAGTATAGGTTTAAATAGAAGGGTCAGATGAGCCATGTGCAGGGAAGACATAATTGATTCCAACTCTGTCACTCTCAGGAGCACAAACTCCAAAGTTGGCAAGGCACCAAACTCTGGAACT
>JAQZBX010104492.1:0-10943 GCA_029593785.1 Cabassous unicinctus | reverse complement strand
TTTTCCTTGTAAATTCATGTGACAGCCCCTTTTACATGGATTCTGTCCTCTCCAGCTCAAGGCCCTGAGCTTGTGAAGTCCTGCTGCAAGTGTCAATTGATTCAGCCATATACATAAGAAAATATTATGGTAGAAAGACCTAGGCTAATGTTGGTCTTTGCCTTTACAGCTACATACGAGTATAATGCCATAGTAGCAACATCATTGAATGGGAAATCTACAGACTTCCTTTAATCATAGTCTCCCTAGTCTCAGTCCTTTGCCTTCTGGTAGAATCATAAAGTGTGACATGAACTGTTAAGCAAACATGCTTGAAATTTCCAAAGACATCTTTAGATGACTTTTTAGAGTTTTCCATCTGTTAGTTTGGTTAGAAGAAGGAAAACATTAGCTTTTCAAAAGCTAGGATGTGGGTGGTTCATAAATTGTGTGCCACTAAGTCTGACTCAGTTAATATAGCCTGTTTGCTTTCATAAATACAAAGGTAGTTACAGACTACTCTTACTTATAATTTGTATATTGTTTTTCCTTATAAGAACTATTGGATGCAAAACAGTAAAACAAATGCTTCTTATTCAAAGAGATGTAACTGGAAAAATTAAATCATTTAACTATTAGAATTCTGTATAGAATGATCAGAAAGTGAGAGAGTGAGATGACCTCAACTCCAAGCCATTGGCATTGGTATCTAGGATGGGGGCTGATATTTATTGGATGTGAACTTTTTCTTTTTTTTTTTATTTTTTCTGTTTAGCTTTCCATAGATTTACTCCTGGGTTTGATTAAATTTGGTTCTCACCAGGATTCTTCCTTAGTATCATTAGGGACATTATTAGTTGATGTTTTTCTTCCTCACCATTATTTGAAAAACTCTTTTTATAGAAATGCACCTGAATTGGTACATCTAGGGTATTATAAAGATAGCCTCCACCCTATAAATGGCTTGTTTAGGAAAATAATATTTGGTCTGTTGTTTGCTTGTTACCAGGACACTCATTCTCATACATGTGATTGCATATGTGATAATTAGGTATACAATATGACTGGTTTGTGAAAGCCTGTTTAATCCCTAATGTACATGTAGAGTGGTATTAAAAGAACCTGGGAACCCATTCTAAGAATGTTCTAGAAGAAAATGTGGTCACAGTTCTATGTGGAGTTGTCAGAAAGTGAGAAAGCAGAGATGACCTCAACTCCAAACCATCGGGAAGGGATGTGTAGCAAAAGAAGTTCAAGGGTGAGGGAGTGTGAGGCATCTGCTGATAGAAGCCTCTGGGGACACTTCTCAGTAGTGGGCTAACTCTTCAGTTCCTACCTCGCTTTCCTGCCTCTGCTCTAGGATGTGTTCTGTGGGGAGCCTTTGACCAACATTGTTATTCATCCCTTGTTCATGGTAGACAAGGGAGACATTGCATGGCCTCTGCCCTTCCTCCTTTGCCCAGAACAAATACTGAAACTCTTTCAGGGTTTCTGAGTATCTTTCCTCTTTTAGTTGGTGTCTTGTGGCTCTGACTCCTGCTTATTTTTCCTCCATGCATTGTGGATCAAGGCCCCTGTCAGAGATTAGGTTCCATATATAATACACCAGGGAGAAGCATTTTCGTCTCTGGTCCATTATATCTTGAATAGATTGAAGGGCTATTGGATACTTAAAAATCCAGACTTGGTTGTTTTTAGGATACTATTAGTAAGGGTGATAGAAAGTTAACCTTTATCCACTCACGTGTACTTTGAATCACTGAGTGTCTCCTGAAATGTTAATATGCACAAGGAACTGAGCTTGGTGCTCTGTGTAATTCCAAGATTGGGGCACACTCTTTCCTCCACAGTCACAGGCTCCTTCCTCAAGATGATTTTAAATCTCTTTAACTCTCTTATGGTATTTCCCACTTTCTGAGATTTACAGTCTGACATCCTGAGTTCAAATCCCAGCTCCATCACTTTCTTGACCTCTGAGCCCCAGGTTTCTTATATCTAAAATGGGAATAATAAGAGCACCTACCTTATAAGGTTGTTACATAAAACCCTTGGCACAATGCCTGGAACCCAGGAAGCATTAAAAAAAAAAATGTTTGTGATCATTATAATTACTGCCTTACCTCTGCTAGAAGATGCAAAGTTTCTTCAGGATATAGACCATTTCTGCCTTTGTTCTTTTTTTTTTTTTTTTCTCTCCTTCATTAGGTACTCATACTTGAATAAATGATTAACACAAGTAAATTTTATTATTTATACTAGCAGTACAACAATTTAAGATAATGGTTTAACTCCAAGAGGTTCGTAGTAATTTGGGAGGTGCATAAATCCTCTGTTTCTCAAACTTTAATGTGCAGAAGAATCTCTTGGGGATGTCCCTGAAACAAAGATTCTGGTTCAGTAGGTCTGTGATTCTCAGGAGTTCTGAGATTCCGAATTTTTAACAGGCTCTCAGGTGATGCTGATAATTTTGGTGCTTGACTATACTTTGGGTAGCAAGGCTACAAGGCTGTAGGAGAAAAGGGCCCATGTCTGTGTTGTTCACTGCCATAACTCCAGCACCTAGGATAAACAGTGCCTGGGACATGCTTGATGTTCAAATAATATTTTGGAAATGAATAAATTTACCTCAAAATATAAGTAGTGATATTAGGTAGGTTTTTGCCAAGTACTAAGTATATAAAAGAGATGATGCAATTCCAGGTGAGCAAGGCTTACCTGACCTGGGGGCGCTCATGCTGATGCAGGAATGGGTTGATGGGACTTAGAGAAGGGAAGGAGTGGAGCACATGCAGGATAAAGAAACTGAAATAAAGCAAAAGAGCTTGCTCTGTGGCAGTGTTCTCAAACTCCTTCGTCTTGGGACCCCTTTATACTCTCAAGAATTGTTGAGAACCCCAAAGATCTTATCTTTATGTGGCTCATGTCTATCAATATTTATTATTTCAATATTAGAAATGAAAACAGACACTTAAAAATATTCATTTAAAAATAAGAACCAATTAATATTCACAAAATAGCATTTTTAAATGAAAAATAACTATTTTTTCCAAAACCAATAGTAGTTTAATGAGAAGAGTAGCATTGTTTCATATTTTGAAATCTCTATAATGTATGCCTTAATTGAAGACAGTTGGATTCTTGTGTCTGTTTCTGCATTTGGTCTGTCTCAATATATTATTTTGGCTAAATTAGATGAAGAAAATCCTGCTGGCCTCACACAGATATGTAGGTAGAAAAGGAAGATATGTTTTAATAGCCTTTTCAGATAATTGTGGATATTCTTTTTTGACATTACACTAAAACTTGTAAGCTGTAGTTTCTTAAAGATTAGTTACAATGTAGAATCTGAAACTAAAATAATGAAAAATTTTTATGCTGTTATATTAAAACCCATTGGTCTAACATATACTTTAAATGGATATTTTATCCATGCATAATTTTGTAACGTCATGCGTTGGTGATTTGGAAAATATTGGTTCATTGAGTTATGAAGATCTTCTAAATGTTGACACATTTCATTATATAATATCAAAACATTATTTTTGCTAATATCACCAGCCATCTCATCAGAAAAGACTTTAATTATTGGGAAGTTGTCAAGCTCACAGTAATAGATTTTGAAAATTCTAATTTTTGCTTGAAAGCTCATATTTTATCATTGGCAACAAATATTCAAATACTGTCAGTTGTTTTCCTTCAACTGACAGGCTTACTTTGTTCATTTTTGAGAAGATGTCTTCCTATTACCCAAGTTTGAATAGCCATCGTTTGTCTGTCAGTAGTTCTTTCAAGTAAAAAGAAAAGCAGCCAGTTCAGCTTGCAACTCTGACAGTATTACAAGTGCTTTTTCTTGAAACAACCACCATACTTCAGTATACAGCATAAGTGCTTTATTTGTTTTTGCATTAAAAAGATGTAGTATACTTAAGGATTGAGATTTAATAAAATTATTAACTTTTATTATTATTAATAACTTTATAGTTTCAGAACATTCTGTGTGCTCTCATGGAAGATTCTTAAGGGGTGCCACAGCCCACCTTCTGAAGAGTTAAGATCATTAGCATCCTCAGTTAAAATACTCTCTGGTGTTCTGCAGAGTCTAACACCAGGGGAAAACTGAGGGATAAACTGAATTAGGGAAGCAGATCTACCTGGATCGTTTTCAAACTGTCAGTTTAAAAGTCTGTTTTGGAAGGAGGGAATGAAAAATCTAGAGCTTGTCTGTATGTTTTGCTTCTTTTCTCTGCTTATTTGCCAAATACAAACAAAACAAAAATGCCCATATTGAACTTGGGGTTAAGAAGCTGGAGGAAAATGCTGCAGTAAGATTTCAGTATATATTTCTTTCTGTGTTCTTTGTATATATTTAAAAAATAAACAGGCTCACTTAGTATTTCTTACTCTGGCCCTCTTTAATTCATCCTAAAGTATTTGAAAATTATATTCTTAATCTTAAGGATAGAACAGGTTAATGTATATAAAGAGTTTCAAAATGCATGGCATTTTCCAGGGGACTTTCTGTCAATACTAGGATGCAAACTAAAAACTAAACTAAACTAAACTTAACTATAAACTTTAAAGTCAAAACCCAATGCAGAAGTCTTTGTAGTCAGCAAGCAAATCTCCTGCCCTACTCACACTATTCAGGCTTTTTCCTGCTTCCCCTTTCTTCCATTTGCCTTTCTAGAGTATACAAACCCAATTTATACCTTCATGGGCTAAATTCCAGAGTCTCCGCTTTCCTTGGCAGAAGAAGAAAAGAGAAGAGGCCAGTTTGGAGTAACATAATGAAATGTGGTTTTAAAAATGATGGATCTCTTTGGGGATGAAATAAATCACTGCAATAATATGTGTTACTTTGCCCATATGGACTCACTTGGACCCACCAGGCCTTTCCTGCACAGTGGCATATTTGGTCTGGATTCCATTGAGGTGAAGCACTTCTCCTGTGAGCTTGCCATGGTTCTGTCAAGAACCTTCTGGAATTCTGAGAGGTTTGGAATGGTAGGCTTTGGAAATCTTGTAACTGTTTGCTGAGTTCTTTTTTTGCGTGTAAAGTGTAGTTATGGCATGAGCACTTTTTTCATGAGGAGATGATTGTCTTTGGATGAATGTCACCATTCTTCTTTGGCACTTTTGTAAAAACACCTTTTCTCAGGTTAGATGCCTGACACAGCTGGGATGTTCCCATGATGCTGAGCAACAACTAGGCAGAGTCCGTTGGTATTAGGGAGTAGCGTGGTAGTTTCATTCCTTCCCCTCTCTCCCTAGTCTTGGAGACATAAGGTTTAGCCCCACAGACCTGAGACCTCGACCAGCAAGCAGCTCTTGTTTCAGTTCTTAATAGTAACCTCCCATGTATCTGTGTATCCCCTGGAAAAATGACCATTTTCTTATACCTATTCACACCATTCTTTAATGAACTGCATTTAAAAAAAACATTTACTCTTTGCCTGGAATGTTCTTGGCATATCACCCTCATGAGCTCATTGACTTGCTCTTCATCCCCTTGACGCCCTGTTATCCTTCAACACCTTCTTTTAAACTTTCCTGACTCTATTCTGTAGCTTCTTCATCTTCATACTCTCACCCCCAACCCCAGTCCTAGGCAGATTTCATCTCTCTCCATTCCCTAGGTTTCTAAAGCCCCGTTTTTACTTACATCTGTGATAAGAGTTTCTCGTTTGCGTTATACTTGCTGGTTTCTCTCCCTCACGGAGTCATTTCTCATCTGAGAACAATGCCTGGTACTTTGTAGGTGCTCAGTCAGTGTATGTTGAGTTAAAGAACTGAGGGGCAGTATAAGGGTTGTGGATAGAGTTTTTGTCTTAGGGCCAGAGTTCCAGGGAACTTTGCTCTGTCCTGTCCCCTTCCCTGACCCCAAGAGTCAAAGACAGAGACCCTGGGGCTTCATTCTTTCTTTCAGTCAAGTAACACTAGGTATATGCCTTCCTTGCTGGCACGTCTGGATACTTCAGCAGAATCACACTGACGTGGTATGCCTGGAAAGTATTGCTTTTAGAATGTGCTTCTTGGGTGATAAATCACCCAAGATGGTAAAATGCAGTGTTGGTGAAATGCAGTGTTTTTTACACTTTGGGTCAAGAGCCTTTACCTGGTGGTGAAATGAATTTAGTGGGTCATAACGGGCATTAAAAAAAAAATGGGGTGGGGGGTGGGGGAGATGGACGGACAGGTAGAATACATCAGAAATGCCTTGCACATGTAAGGTTAAGTATTACTTTATGAAACATTGCTTACAGTTGGATAAATACATGTCTATTAACCAGATCATGATGAAAAAAAAAAAATCTCTCACTCTGGCTACATTCCACTGTTACGGTGGGGAAAGAATGATATTTAGAGTTAAATATTCCTAGGGTTTAAATCCCACATCTGCTACTAGTTGCTCTGTTTCCTTACTAAACTTCTCCAAACCTGTTTCCTCATTTATAAATGGGCTCATACCACCTTCCTCATTAGATTCTTGTGATGATTGAATGAATATATGGAAAGTATAAATTTAAAGTGTGTGTTTAAGTGTATGTGTGTGTGAGAGAGAGAAAGGTGTTTTACACGGGTACAAGGTAGGAATCAACAAATGTTCTATCCTTCCTCACTTTCATTTTACCTTGTTTTCTTCAAAAATTTAGTGATGCTTATGGGTGATTCCTTTTATTTGGTGTTGACATTGGTCTAAGTTATGTTTTAGAGCCAGCAGAATGGAACTTGCACTAAAGTAGGTTTTATGGCCTCAGATCCTAGTGTTTGCTCTGCCAAATGAATGTCTTGTTGGGCAAGTCTCATGTGTTCTGTAAGCTCCTTGCTACCCTGCCCCCCTCCGCCCAGCCCAGTTTGTAAACTTTGTCTACTTAATGATACCTTCTAAGGTGACCTTTGTCCACATTTCTTTCTAGGAAATCTAGCATTTTCCAAACTTTTTTCATTGCCCATCCTGATATTTGAGTATGCATCCTGCCCATAAGTATATTTATTTATGTCATACACATTTGCTACCTACAATATGTTATGTGCATACACACAACATACAAAAATAGAATTTTTTTTTTGAGGTACTAGGGGCTGGGGATTGAACCCAGGACCCTGTATGTGGGAAGCCGGAGCTCGACCACTAAGTCACATTGGTTTCCCTAAGTTGGATTTTTTGTTTGTTTTGCTTGTTGCTCATTTTTTGGTATGTTTTTTTTTTTTTTCCAGGAAGCCCTGGGAACCAAACTTGGGACCACCCATGTGGGAGGCAGGAGCTCAACCACTTGAGCCACATCCACTCCAAAAATAGAATTTTTAAATGGATAAGATAAAAAACTAAATAGAAATAAAAGACATAATACTTTCTTCCAGAACCCAGGGGACTATCTTATATCCCTCCCCCTTTAGAGACTGCTGGTGTAGCAGGTGGGCCAAAGACCTATGGTAGCTAAATAGGTAATATGTCATAAAAAGAAATGCATGGCTTCAACCCATTGGTTCTTAACTCTGACTTTCTGTTATAATCTCCTGGAGAGCTTAAAAAAATGATCTGTGCTGGAGTTTTCCCACCATAGTGTCTGAATTGACTGGTTTGTGATGGCAGTAGTATTTTTTTAAAGCTCTGGTATCAGTACTTTTTAAAGCTCTTGAGACATTTCCATTGTGTAGGTGGAGGTGAATTATTGAGTATTCTTTCAGAAATTCACTTTTTTCATCTGTAAAACGCTGTTGACAATACTCGCCTTGTGGGAGTGATAATTGCCACCGTTTATTGAAAGCTTCCTGTGTGTCAGGCTCCATCCAAGCATGGATTCTCAAGCCCATCTTTTGGACCCTGTCTTTGATGACATAGTTTTTAAACATTTTGTATGTGTTCTTACATTTTCTTCTTTTCTTTGACAGTTAAACAGACAGCCCACTGAGGATCTCTTTGAGGTCAGGATTTGTTCTTCCTGAATATGCAGTGATTTTTATCTTTGTTGCCATTGTATTAGAGTCTGGCTGGGTGATATTTAATCTATGACTGTGGTATCTGTGACACCATCCCCTAAAGCAAACACAATCCTGTTCTGATGAAGCAGTAGTGACACCGTGATCTCCCTGAAGCTCAGCATAATAACATAGACCAAGACTCAATAGGAGGTTTTATAATAGTCTGTGCAATGCTTGTGTCTTTGTACATTCCCATAAATTATTTGAATACAATAGAGAATAAATAAATAAATTAACAAAGTAAATATGTAACTAATTTGAAAAACCAACAGTGTCAGACATTTGGGATACCTTTTGTAAAAATATGCTTTCTATACTCCTCGAGGGAAATGAAAAACTCTTGTGTTTTATTGATTTCCACTAAATTCTCCCACACATTGTTTTTATAAAAGCCAGGTGGTAATGGAAAGGCTGTAATTTTTGGAAGCCAAGATCTTAGGTGCAGAGATTTTGGTTTTGCTTCCAGGACATAAACCCTTTCACTTCTCGAAGGCATTTCTTGTGCCCACTGTGGGTGTAGAAACACACAGTCAGCAGGAAAAAGCATCCTCTCTCAGCTGTGCTGCCTCAGACCCCCGGAAAGTGCAGGAAGGACCGCTTTGTGGGCTGGCTGCGTCCTTTGAGAGTGTAAGCTAATAATGGTCATCTGCCTTTTAATGCTGTGTACATCAGTAAATGAGGTGGAGAAAAGGGGTACATTATTGACCTCCTCTCTTTTCTCTACTCCATTGAAAAATCCATTTACCCGAAAAAGACTTTGGACAGTAGAAGAAAATTCTATTCATACGTTGTTCATTACAGCAATATTAATTGTATGGGCACCATGTATGGTAGATTGTTGGGAAGTATTAGGCTTTAATTCATTCACATTTGTGTATGGTGTGTATTAAAATAAGGACTCTCAGCACAGCTGCAATGAGGAATAACACATTTTGGGTTGAGTCTGACTCTGCAGCTGTTGGGATTATATCTGTGGTTCTAATATGGTTTTGAAATTCTTGTGTCAGAATTGGCTTTGAATCATCCTTGGGGGCACACTTAGTCATGGTGACCATTTGTTTCTCACCTGCTATATGAACAATCTGTTAACATCCAATATCTCATCACTTCTCATGATAATCTTGGGTGTAATTATTCCTATTTTCCAGACATGACAACTGAGGTCTGGAGAGATTGATTTTATGTGATGATCATGTTTGAATATAAAATCTCATTTTAATGCAATGAAAGTGCTTTATTTTCCTCATTGCTAAAGCAAATACCATGCAATGGATTGGCAAACAATGGGAATTTATTGGCTCATGATTTTGAGACTAGGAGAAGTCCAAATCAAGGCGTTGTCAAGGCATTGCTTTCTTCCTGACGGCTGGCATTCTGGGGCTAGCTGCAGGTGATTCTTGGACCTTTACTCCCTTGTCACACAGCTATGCATGTGGCAGACTCTCCTGGCCTCTCCCTTCTCTTGTAGGTTCCATTAATCTTCAGCTTCTTGTTTCCTGTGACTTTCTCTCAATCTACCATTCTGTTTATAAAGGACTCCAGTAAGAGGATTAAGACCCATCCTGTTTGAGGTGGGACACACCTTAATGGAAATAACTTCTTCGAAAGATCCTTCATAAAATGGATTCTTACCACAGGAATGGATTAAGTTTAAGAGCCTGTCTTTCTCGGGTACACAGCTCCAAACCACCATAGGAAGACATAGAATTTTAGACTTTGAAGGGAACTTAAATTTTATCTACTCTACCCTCCCTTCTACTTCCCTTCTGTTCCATCCTAGAAAAGTATTCATTTAGCACAAGTTTAGGGTGAATCCACTAAGTTCTCAGAGACATGCCTGATGGCTCACAGAATCACTCACAATTTAAAGAGTTCTAGAAACTGGGGCGGTCATGGGCATGGTGGTATTTATCTATTGTAAGCTCTTCTTCAACTTTTTCCATTTCGTGGAATCATCCTGGTCACCAACCAGAAGCACCATGAGAATTCATGCCTTAGTAAGGAGAGTTAAACACACAGAGACTGTTTAAAAATCACTCATTTTGCTGGAAAGATGGCAATCTAATTTCAAATACATTTCAAAGAGTTAGTCATTGGGTTGAAATGTCATAGCTAAAAAAACCCAAACCAGTCCTATGAAATATTAAATAGGCCCTATTATCCTTAGGGCACAAATCAATATCTAAAGAGAACAAGGCACATTAAAATAAAGAACTGGTTCAGTATAATTTATAATCAAACCATTAAAGCTTCTAGCTGATTATTTCATAAATTTAGACTAAGAAGTTTGCTAGACTGAGAAAGAAAATAGCTTTTTACAATTATGTTGCCAAATTCTGAAGTATGTGTTTTTCCTGTCAAGTTCCAAATTGTTCTTTTAAACTTTGACAAGAAATCAAATAGCAGAGTAACAAGAAGGGTAAATTTATTGTTATTTTGATACATATACTTGGTATCATATTGTTTAACGTTGAACTTTAACTTTTCAACTGAGTTAAGTGACAAGCTGTGAAAAAGAAAAGTTTTATCTAATCTCTTAAGATTAATAATTTCTTGGCAGACAATTTGACTTTAACGCTTTAAAAAGTAGTTTTCTCTGTCATTTTGGCTGACATGACGTTTGGCTTTTCTTTAAATTATTGATTACTGTTTAAAAAGGGAGGGGATTTCTGATGAGAACAGCACTCTCTCTCTAATAGACTTTTACAAAATCAGTTTCTACCATTCGTGCCATGCTCCTTCAGGATATTGAAGGTTAAGAACCTTGGGGAGGGAAGCAGATGTGGCTCAGATGTTTGGGCTCCTGTTTACCATATGGGAGGCCCCAGGTTTGATTCCTGGTGCTTCCTGGTGAAGGCAAGCTGGCCTGCGTGGCACGGTGAACTGGCGCAGCAAGATGACACAACAAAGGGAGACAAGTAGACACAGAAAAATGCACAGTGAATGGACACAATGAGCACAAGCAGCAAGGGGGAGTAAAT
>JAQZBX010104491.1:0-10945 GCA_029593785.1 Cabassous unicinctus | reverse complement strand
CCTCGTCTCCAATATGAAGAAAGGAGTGCAAAGCTGTCAAGCAGTCAGCCTCTCCAGGAAACCAGTCACAACTGGTCCCTCATCTCTGACACAAAGTAGAGCTGCCATCCACTGACCCTGACCCAAGCAGCTGGTCTCTCCCGGGGACCAGCCATGGTGGAATCTTTTCCCTGGCTCTTTTGAAACCTTTGTGCTGTGTAACTAATAAAGCAGTCACTTGATGAAAGTCTTTGTTGTGCCTGAGCCTGTGTTCACACAATGCACCATATAGCAACTCACTTCACAATGACCCAGACATTGGAATTAGCAGAGAAGGATTTTCAAAGCAGCTGTTATAGCTATGCTGAAGGGAAATATGCTTGTAATTAATGAAAAGATGGAAAATGTCCACAGAGAAAAATTATAATAAAGAATAAAATGGAAATTCTATGGAATACAACTCTATGATAAAAAAGAAACTTATTAGTGATACATGCTACAATATGAAGCTCCAAAACATTATGTTAAATGAAAGAAGACATAAATATGAGTGTGTACTGTATGAACCTATTTATAGGAAGTTACACACCAGGTAAATATAGTCTATGGTGGAAAAAATCAGAACACTGGTTGTCTCTGGGACAGTGGAAACAGGGATTGACTAGAAAGTGGCATGAAGGAACTTTCCAGGATGATGATAATGTTCTAAATCTTGATGGAGGCCTGGTTACATAGAGTGTACATATTTTTCAAAATTCATCATATGGAAAACATGATTTGCTTATTTCATTGTATGCAAATTTCATCTCAAAAGAAAGAAAAAGAACTGTGAGCAAATATTAAACTCTGGTTAATGGTATTCATACTGAAGTATTTAGAGGGAAGAGTACAGATTAATTGTATGCTTCATTAATATGTATGCATCAAAAAATAAGATGGCTCAATGGAAAGCTAGAAGGATGACAAGTATATGATAAAGCAGATATAGTAAAATATTAATTATAGAATCTAAGAGTGTTTACTGTAAAATTCTTTCAGGTTTTCTGAAAACCTTTTTCAGAAATGTTTGATATTTTTCATAATAAAATTTTGGAAAATAAAAGCCAAGCCAGTTTGGAGAAGACATTTGTAACACAAAAGAATCAAAGGACTAGTATCCCTGAATGTATAAAGGCCCCTAAAGCTCAATAAGCAAAAGACAAACAACCCAATATAAAAAGCAGCAAAATGGCTTAACAAGCACAAAAGAGGATATGCAAATGACCAAGAAACAGATGAAAAGATGGATGTGGTTGAGGTACAGAGCAGACTTCCTCAGGAGTTATTACTGCAGCTGCTGGGTGCCACTGGCAGACAGCCCTCAGCTTTGAGTCCAATGGCTGGTGAATATGAGATTCACCAATATGAATCTCAGCACAGTTCTCAAGGGCTCCTGAGCTGGCAACCCCACCTAGAAAAGGGTGTCACATGCCACTCCTCATTGGATAAGTCACTTAAAACTCCCCACAGCTCTGTTTCCTCATCTGGAAAACAATGTCGAATAGAACCACCCATGTCCCTGCTGCCTTCCAGAACTGTCATAAGGGTAAGTATCATGAATGTTCTTTTAGCCTGGAGAATGCTATTGACACATAAGTCATGCTCAGTAACAAGAGCAGCAAATGACAGAACTGGTACTCAAACCCAGGACCCTGATACCCTCCCTAGGACCTTTTCCTTCAGAGCAGACCCTCTCATTTGTCTCCCCATGGCTGCTAAGATGGAATGTTGTCTACTTGGAGAAATCATTGTGATTATCAAACCTGATGTAACTCACTCTGTTTCATAACAAAAATTACCTCAACAACAAAAAACTGTTACCAGCTCATCCTATCCCTGGTAATAAAGCAGTGTCATGGCCACAAAGGGAAAGGTGTCACTAATAATGTAATGGACACAAAACTCAGGACCACATCAAGGAGGCTCTGTCACCTACCAGTTAGGGGATAAACTCTCCAAAGTATGGAACTCTGCTCTCTGACCAGAGTTGGGAGAGTCCATGTGGCAGTTTGATATTGTTTATGAATTCCGAAAATAGATATTGGATTATGTTTGTGATCTGGTCTGTTCCTCTGGGCATATTAGATTATATTGGATTCAGAGGTTTTCAATTTTACTTGACTGAGTTTGATTAAGGCTTTGATTGGGTCACATCAGTAGGATGTCGAGTCCCAGCCCACTTGGTGGGCAGGGTCTCACAGAGAAACCGCACCACAGAGAAGGGAGGTTGGAGTTTTGATCCTGGAGCCTGGGAAGTAAACACATAGAGAAGCAGATATGTAAAGAAGGAGAGAAGGCTCAATTGGACAAAACAGAGGCCCCAGGAAGAGAGACAAGCTGTTTGCCTGATAGTCTATAGCTGGCCTTGTGGAGAGAGCAGAGCAGCTGATCCTGGAGAGAAACGAGCCCCGGGAAGAGAGGAATCCAGGAAGCCTGAACCCTTGCAGACATCGGCAGCCATCTTGCTCCAACACATGGCAATAGACTTTGGTGAGGGAAGTAACTTATCATTTATGGCCTGGTAACTGTGGGCTTCTACCCCAAATAAATACCCTTTATAAAAGCCAACAGATTTCTGGTATTTTACATCAGCACCCCTTTGGCTGACTAATACAGTCCACCAAAGGTAGAGCCTGCTGTCATAACCAAACTGATCCAACCCATTACCTCTGGCCTATGCTAGGTACGGTGCATCTAATACACAGGAATTCTTGTTCTAAAACAGCCTTGAAAGGCAGGTCTTATCCTCACTCATCTAATGAGGAAATGGAGGCTCAGGGAAGCCAAGAGACTTGCCCAGAGTCACTGAGCTGGCCAGTGCAGGGCCAGGACTTGAACTTGCACACCTGTAACAGTATCTCTCTCAAGTGCTTCTTTTCCTACTCTGTACAGCTTACATGAATACATTCTGCAGAAGGACAAACAAGATGACCTTGGTCTCACAGTTTGTGACCAAAAGGGCCTGAATTCCACCCACCCACTCACTGGACCCATCTTTAGGTAAACTCTGGAAGCACAGCATTCTCCTACCCTTTCCAGGGCTGCCAATGCATTGCATGGAAAGGATGTTTTTCTGGAATTCTTTCCCTAGGCCCATAAGCATGTCTATCAGTTTGCTCAGCCATTTGTGGAGGCTGCTCTAGTCTGAGTGGAGAAGAGAGGCAGGTCACAAGCCTGCGTTGCATTTGTTAGCAAGATCTCAGCTGAGGAGTGTGTGTCTCATGCTGTCTGGCCAGTCAACCTGGGGGGAAGCTGTTCTGAAGCCAGAAAGGCCACCTGACTGGGACAATGGCCCAGGAGCTGGTGCCCAGACATACTGGGTATGAGGCCAAGGAAGCAACACAGCAGCAGAGCAAAAGGCTCTTTTCTTTATGACAAACCCCACCCTAACACCCCCAAACTGAAGCCACAAAGACCCTAAAATTGATCAGAGGTTTTGGGAGTGGCTAACTTGGAGCACAGAATAAAAGGCCAATGGAGGATTCTCAGCTAAGCAAAGGCAGGTGTAGGGAGTGGGCAAAGTTTAAGACCTTGACTTTCCTCTTCTGCATTCCTGATTGCTACCTCTGCCTGCTGCTCTCCTGAGCCAACAGAACCTTTTTCTGAAGGAGCAGGCAGCAATCAGGACTAGAGATCAGTTCAAGATTCAGACAAAGGCCAAGCCCAGGTTTGCTAGGGTTGGGGCAGTACCCTGACCACAAGCATATAGAGGCACACCTGACCCAGGCAGACATTGAGTCAACAACTATTTACTGAACACCTGCTATGAACTAGCCACTATGCTGGGAGAAAGGGACAAAGTGATGGGCAAGACAGACCCAGAGAGACACTGTAGTGGAGGGAGAGAGGAAAAGGAACAAGTCAATGAATGCATAATGATTTCAGAATAAATGTTATGAATAATCATTTCATAATAAGTATTACAAAGACAAAAACCAGGATAATGTGATGGTGACCATGGGGGAGGGGGTTGGCAATGGTAATCAGGAGGCTCAGGGAAGGTGATACAGCATCAAGATACACACACATCCCAGCACATGTGTAATGTACAAACATACAAAAACAAATCTCAATCTCTCTCTCCCTCTCTCTCTCTCTCTCTCTCTCTCTCTCACACACACACACACTACTGTGGGACAATGGGATATCAGGGATGGAGAGGCCCTCAGAGGTCATCCAACCCAGTGGTTTTCAAGCTTCTAAAAAGGGAATTTGCACACCTATCCCAAGCCAGCCACCTCTGCCAGGGAAAGAAGGTAGGGTAGTATGCATGTGTGTGCAAAGTTCATGCAACCCAGAAGCCTGGCACGTGCTTCAAGTTGCAAATAGGCCAGGGGATTTCAGAGGCAAGGGCTGGAAAAGAGGCACTTCTCTTGGGAATTGTCTTCAGGACCCACATATACTTTTGAAAATTAATGATGGTCACAAATTTTAACTTGAATGAGAGAATTTTTACTTCAGAATCAGCCAAAAGAAATGGGGAGCCAAGTCATATGAAAGATCCTAGAACTGCTCTGCTACCACAATGAGGAATACCTTGGGGATTACCTAGCTATTGGACAGGTAGGAACCTGCAGCCAGTAAGAGGAAGGGATGGCCCCAAACCACAAACAACAAGCTGGAGGCAGAGCCAGACCCTTACCTCTGCACCCTGTTCAGTCCTCTCACCTGCAGCAGCCCCAGAGTCGACAGGGCCGCAAAGATAACACCAAAGCCCCCTGCCTCCAGCAGTCATGTGCTGGGCTGTAGGCCTGAAAGAGGAACAGAGCTGCTCCCCAGCAAGGGTCTGCCCTGGCTTCAGGCCATCCTCCCTGCCCTTGCAGGCACCTCAGGAAATCCCATTCTGGCCACTATCTGTTTCCTCCCAGCATCCTGGACTCTCTGCTCTGTCAGGCTTGCTGCCAGCCTATCCCCCAGCCACTCTAGCCTCAGGGTCCTCAGCATCCTGGTTAGTAGCCAGGGTTATTTCCCAGATTCCTTCCCAAGGTTCTGAGGACATAACTGGAGGGTCACTACTGCCCTTCTGTGGCCACTCTCTTATCTGCAGAGGCAAGGGCTGGGATGGGCCAGGACCTTAGAGACTTGAGGGCTGGGCTGCCAGTGCCCATATCTGTCCCCTCCCACTTTCCACCTGTGTGACTTAGGGCAGGCTGAGAAAGGTCTGCTTCCCGTGCTGTGGACAGGGTTCAATGAGACAATATGAATGGGGCCCAGAGGGGCTCTGTAAATGCTAACGTTCCTTCCTTGGGGAGGGCTTCCTAACCAGGGACCCCGAACTGCTTCAAAGCTCCTGGAACTGCATTAATTATCTACCACAGGTGTGTGAGCATGAGCATTTTCCTGGGGAGAAGCTCCCATGGCTCTGCTTTGTTCACTGTTTACTTGCCATGGGGCAAGTAAGAGCAAGTGACAGAACTGCTACAAACCTCAGTTTCCCTACTTGTAACTCAATCCTCCTAACAACATGATAAGGTAGGCACTACAAGGGTCTTGAAACTGATAGGCTACTCCCTGACCTTTGTAAAGATAGAGTCAGTCAGTGCTCTTCTCTGACAGGACACAAAATGAAGAAATAAATTAGTGTCAGTTCAGGGACTGATTCCTCTCAGCTTCCTGATACAAGCAATATCAGAGAGAACACACAAAATCCATGAAGCCTGAAGTATGTCTGTGGCCATCACCCTAAAACAAGTCCTCAATGCTCCCAGGAATTACAAGTAAAGTTTAATGTATTTACCTAAACAGGCTGTGGCACCCTGACAAATTGATTAGTCTCTGCAGTGCTGCATTCTGGGAACACAGGCAAGTACCAAGGGCAGAGGGACTTGACTGGGACTAGGGAAGAAGACAAAGAAACTCCAAGGTTGGCACCCTGGTGGGACAAGCCAGATGCCTTTCCTGGCCTAGCTTCTCTCTCATTTGAACATGTTTAGGTTACCAACCAGTGCCATCTCCTGCTGCCCAAGTTAACTTCCAGCCAAGCAGGGCCTCTCCTGGGTCACCCTGAGGCAAGGGCAAGTGCCTTCCCTGTGTTCCTCCTTTTTTTAGACTACTTTGCAGATGAAGGATCTGAGGCTAGAGAGGACATAGGGATGTCAGAGTCATGATGAGGATGCTAAGACCTGCTCAGACTGTTACCTGTCCCCAAAATTGTCAGAGAGGAAGGGCCTGGGCTGACAACATAGCCTTCCTCCTGCTAGGCCTTCCTCCCCACACCTTCAACCCAACCTGCCCTAATTTATCTCCTTAAAGAAACCCCACCTCAAACACCACACAAATCCTGACTCCATTCTGATGTTCGGGAGTCACAAAGCCCCTCTTCCCTCACCCTAGGGCTGCATTCCTCCCCTCCTTTCTCCAGACTCCCTTCCCAGTGTCTTCTGGCCTAAAATATGCTTAAAAAAACCCCTTCCCCTGGTAGGTCAGCAGGAAAGGAAGAACATGGCTTAAGTGACTATTACATTGGAGTTTTGAGAGGTATAATTATTCCCTCCTTCAAGCAAACACGATTTACAGTCCCAGCCATGACATCTTCCTAGCTGACAGGCCACATAGTTCACTGACAGCCTGGGGAGCGTCCTGTGTGAGGAAAATCTTCCTTCAAGCCCTGGTGAGATTCAGAACAGGCTGAATGGCAGCTGGAGGCCCAGGCAGGGGCAAGTAAGGAAGTGTTGGACACCTGGCTTTCAAGGAAACAAAGGCTCAGAGACATTAAGTAATCGCCCAAGATCACTCAGCTAGGAAATGTGGAGCTGAGAGGGGGAGCATGGTGGTCTGGCTCCAGGGCTATGCTCCTAACCGCTGCTGCTGCACTGCTCCCCACTACTGTGTCTTGTGAAAACTGCTTTCCTGGAGGCTGTGACAAGCTCTGGGCATGCCCCTCCCTCCTCCACCCTTGCTCCTGGTCTTGCCCCAGTGGGGCCTTCTGGACACAGGCCTCTCCTCTGCTCACCCTTCCTGAGGGAATCCGCCCCTAAGGCCACTGCTTCCTCCTTACCAAGGAGGAGGTACATGGCTTTGTCTATAATTTCTTCTCTTGCTAAAATCTGAAATTCTAATGTAATTCTAATACAATTTATGATAAAAATGAGTCCTAAAATTTTAATCCACTCTTAGTATGCATTTCATCCACGCACTGGTTCATTCAGTAACCATTTAGATGCTGACCTTGGAACGTGCTCACTGTGCCCAGGAACAGCAGGGTGTGCAGCTGGAAGAATGCAGGAGGCTTCTCATGATTAGGGACAGGAAGGGGATCTAAGCTTGCCTGGCAACACGGGTGGAATGGGTCCTGCTTTCTTGTTCCAGTTTGGCTGCAACAAAGTGTGTGGCCTGGAGCAAGTCCTTGCCTCCCTCTGGGCCTGTTTTCTCAAATATAAACTAAGAGCTTTGGGCCTCAGGAGCCCTGGACGCACTTCCAGGGTGGAGAGCCTGCACTGAGTCTGTGTCTGGACCTCAAATCCCTGGCCTCTTGGCCATCCTTTCCATGTTCCCAACCCCACAGCAGCTCCCACTAGCTAAGCCTTAGAGTCGGAATCATGGCACCTAGAAAGGAGGGCTAACCTCAGTAGGCGGCCTAATTACTTTCTGTTGCCCTAAAATCTTGAGAAATTAATTGAAGACCCTTATTCTAAACATGTCTCCATGCAAGAGAGATGCCAAAGGCCAATAATGTCAAAATGTCCAGCAAACAAATATCCTTCTCTCCTGTCCTCACTCCTCTCCTACTCCCTCCATTGGGTAAAATAAAAAATATGCCAGAAAGGATGAAATACAGCTGGAGCAAGCTGAGAGGTAAATTGACTGGAATGCAGGAGCCCTCTTGAAGGCTATTATGACTGGCCACTCTTGGGGTTTCCTGGAAACCGCTGGGCACCAAGGTCCCTCTTAAGCAGCTCACCAGGCAGATGGATCCACCGCTGTGGAGGGGGCTATGGGCCCAGAGGGCCAATTTCATGCTCTTCCACTCTCCCCCACACATCCAAAGGGTTGGGCCTGTGATATTAATACTCCACCCCCATCCCAGCCTTGACCCTAAAATGCCTCTGAGGAACAATGGCGCATGGGGACGACTCCTGGGGGCTCACCCAACTTAGAGCTGTTGGATTTTCCAGAGTCAACTGCCAGCATGCAGACAGAGAGAGATTCTGGCCTGGGCCATTCTTGCCCTCATCCATTCTACTGGACAAGAGCATTTGGGAAGACTGTTCATAAGAACAAAACATGGACTCTGAAGCCAGGCTCCCTGGGCTTGCATCCCAGCTCTGCCAATTCCTAGATGCTGTGTGACCCTGAGCAAATCTCTTCATATCGTTATGCCTCAGTTTCCTCATCTGCAAAATAGGGATAACAGTACCTACCTCACAAGAGGAGTACCTGGCACCCAATAAGGCTCTATAAATGTTTGCTATTATTCCCAGGTATCCTGCTCTGAGATCTACCAAGGCAAGGCCATATCATACATTTCCCCAGAAGCAGAATAATAATTGGAACATGTCAGAGCTAGAAGCAGCCCTAGAGACCATGGACTCCCCAAGAGCCTCAGTTAACAGAAAATCTGAGGCACAGAGGGTGCAACTGATCAGGCATTTACCTGAATGCTCTTTCATCCTGGAGGCCTCATGATAATGAGACTGTTTTTCTAAGCAAAGGAACCAGAATTTATACCTTCAAGGAAATGTTTCCCTTCAAAGTGGTCCTCTAGAGAGGATTTATGTGTTCTCTCACAGTTTGTCACCCAAACCCAGTGGAGCTGTGGACATAGCCCTTGAGAACACTAGCCTTCATAGCCCAATCCAGGCTTCTCTAATTTAACCATCCACCTTATTATCCATATTCTCTCAGGAAGCCTTTTGGCTGTTTTGGAGACTCAAGCTCACCCTCAAACAATAAAGAGCTGCCCCAGGAACAGATCCCCAAAACAAGTCCCACAGAGGCTATGAACTCTGAGCATCCCCACTGGAAGCCCTCAGCCTTTTCCCAACACTGCCACATCCTTACCTCATTTCCTCTTCAACAAGCCTGTGGCTAGACTGTAAAATCAGGGAAGTCAACAGAGGCCAGAGAGGATGACTGACTTTCCCAAGGTCTTACAGCTAGCCCGTGGCAAAGGGGAAAGTTGAACTCAGACTTTCTGCCTCCAAATGTATCACTCTTTCACTCTTTTTGTGTAACTTCAGGAGTTACACAAAGGGATCCCATTACTTTAGAGGCAAATCTCACATGTTCAGAATAATTTTCTGATTGCCTACTTTGTCCTCATTTCCAGGCTGAGCCTGGCACTTTGCTTGGGAAACAACAACAGTGTGTGCCAGTGCTAAGAGATGCCAATGCAGTCCAGGGCCCCCAGCCTTAGGGTAACCCTTGTCTTCATGGTCCTGGGCTTCCCTCTGTCCATCTGTAAAACTGACATAGTGATAAGAGCAGAAGAGAGAGGTTTAGTATGATGGTTAGTTTAATGTGTCAATTTGGCTTGGGTATAGTAGCCAGTTATTTAATCAAATTCTAATCTAGGTGTTGCCATGAAGGTATTTTTAATGTGGTTAACATCTACATTCAGTTGACTTTAAGTAAAGGAGATTACCTTAATAATGTGGGTGGGCCTCATCCAATTAGTTGAAGGCATTAAGAGTAAAAACTGAGGTTTCCTGGAAAAGAAAAACTTCTGCTC
Organism: Cabassous unicinctus; assembly: GCA_029593785.1. Lineage (NCBI taxonomy): Eukaryota > Metazoa > Chordata > Mammalia > Cingulata > Chlamyphoridae > Cabassous > Cabassous unicinctus. Next base: position 1,257 of record JAQZBX010104491.1, on the reverse strand, counting down.
AAGACTGCAGTATCGACTCTTGTCTGAGTTTCCAGCCTGCTGGCCTGCCCTATAGATTCCAGACTTTCCAGACCCCATAATTGCATGAGTCAATTTCTTAAAATAAATTTATTTTTATATATGTAATATCTATCTAATCAATCATCTCTCCATCTGGATCTCTCTCTCCATCTCTCTCTCTTTCTCTCTCTCCCTCTCCTCCCTCTCTCCCTCTCTCCTTCTTTCCCTCTCCCTCTCACCTCTTATTGGTTCTGTTTCTCTGGAGGATCCTGACAAATAGAGTTGGCCTCGGAGGCATTTTGTGAATCTGGGTCTTTACTAGGCTTAACAATTGGAAGTGTTATCCAGCAGGGGTACCTTGGAGCTGTCCTACAAAGTAAACACTGGCCTGGGAAAGGGGTGGCACTGAGTCCTGCCAGCCAAGTAAATGGGCCTGAATGGGTTACTGGCAAAAGATTCTAGAGAGCAGAGGGTCACTGAAGTCTGCATGTGATTCCTGAAGCTGAACCAAGTCTGCTCCTCATGATGGCTTTATGAAACTGGAACAAAGAGAGACAGGGAGGAAGGGAGGCAAGAGGCAGGGACAAGTGCATTTTCTTATTCTATGTAGAAAAATAGGCCATTTTAGGATGGAAAGAGGCCAGAAAGCCCACTGAGAGCTGCCTCCTCCTTTCTGAGCCATGAGCTCTGGTGCAGTATAATTTTCTTCCTATACTTGTGTAACCTTTTTTAAAAGCAAAAGCAACCATTCCCACTAGTGGTTTCTGTTACTGCTATGGGTGACTTCCTGGGCTGTAACTGTCCTCTCTAGGGTGAGATGGCAGTACTGAGCTTCCTAGTCTGAATTTCCAGACTCAGTGGGGGCTCACAGAGCTTCCCCAGCAAACCACACTTGCATTCTCTATCCCATCGTACCCATTTTGAAATAAAATCCTTAGTCTCTGGATTACTTGAAGGGCAATCTTTTCTCCCAGTAGGACCTATGGCAGGAAAAGTCCCCCTAGTCCCAGAGGGAGAAGGTTCTTGGGAGGTTCATTTTCCCATGAGGCTGTGATACAAACCTGGGGAAAACTCCTGGGCCCCAAGTGAAGATTGGCTATTTCTGCTTTTTTTCTCCCAAGGCTCTTTCCCATCCTGCTAGTTTCTGGCTGATGTCAGAGCTAGTCCATAAAGACAGATTGTTCTTTAATAATCAATTACCTTTCTGAGTGTTCGGGCTAACTTCCCAGACCCAGCTGTGGGAATTAAATCAAACTA
>JAQZBX010104490.1:0-10945 GCA_029593785.1 Cabassous unicinctus | reverse complement strand
GGCAGCTGTCTTGCTCCAACACGTGACAATGGACTTTGGTGAGGGAAGAAACTTATGCTTTATGGCCTGGTAACTGTGGACTTCTACCCCAAATAAATGCCCTTTATAAAAACCAACCCATTTTTGGTATTTCACATTAGCACCCCTTTGGCTGACTAATACACTATGTTAAAGGCACATTTTAGAGGCTGCTGTTAACAATTTAAATTCACATTGGGTTCATTGTTTTCTCTAGCTATTTTGAAGGACCTGTGCAGATTAAGGTATGACCTACATAGTTTTACACACATTTAGAAGGGTACAGATATTCATATGTAGTATATTTGTGAGGAGGGAGCGAATACATTTACACTGAAACCATTACCTTTTCCTCCATTCAAATTGTCCTCTGAAAAACAATGGCTTGCCCAAAGGAATTTCACTTTAGATGAAAATTTTTTTTTGTTTTATAATGGCATCAGTGAGGGTACAATATGGTATTGTCTGAAGATCATAAGGCAAAACATTCAGTCTTGGATGTCCTACTAATTCCTACATTAGTAGCACTGGGCAATTCAATTTCTCTGACTCTCTTTCTTCATCTGACAAATAGAATTGATGAAACTGGATCCATTTAATAAATGCCAAGAGAAAAGGAAATGAAGTTCATATAAAGACTATAATATATTAAGGGTTTATTATTCTAAATTAACTCAGGACCACCAACATTTCTCCTGAAAATGTTTCAAGAGGAACAAATTGTTTTATAAGGAAGTGATTATCTCCATTTTACCTATTAATTGGTTTTATCTCTCATGGATTTTTTTGCTCTGCCACAGGTGATGTGGAAGAATTCATGTAAAATACCTATTAACTATGAGGAAAAATCATAGGAGTTGGTAAAGTTTATTCTTCTTTCAAATTGCAAATTAATAAAGCCCTTTATAAATTAAGAATACCCAAACCTGTTCTCTGTGTATGTGGAAGAATGTGATGAGTTAAAGAGGTCTTACAGATAACTTTTCATTAAAACTGTAGAAAAAACTGAAGAAAAACTATGGGATTATAAGTGTAGAAAACCCATCTCCCGTTTTAGATTCCATAACAAGGTGCAGACTTAACATCTCCTATCATTCAAATCTAGTCCTTCTGTACTTATGGTAATTGACCATCAGTTGGGAAAACACAGAGCCATGAAGAAAAAGATACTTCAAAGCAGTGCCCAGAGTCTCTACTAGGAATCCTTTGAAAAAGCTACTTCATGCTGATATATATTACCCAGATAATCCTCAAATCATTTCCCTCTTGGTTTTATAGTTCTCATATTGTCTTGTCTTCTTACAAATCCATTTTCTCTCAGTCTGTGTTTGTCATTGTCTCTCTCTCTGTTTCTGTTTCTCTCAATTTCTCTCTCTCTACTTCTCTCCCCCCACCCCTCCCCCATGTCGCATGCACTTGGGTGTGTGCATGCACACATATATACACAGGGCTTTTAGAGAAAGAATTTTGAGTCCACCCGTTCAGATATCTTAAAGTTAGAGCCTCTTCCAAAATTTTCTCTATCTTTAAAACTTAAATACCTGGAGAAAGTTTCTGTGAGAAATTGTTTGAAATGATGTGTTGAATTATTCATTTTGAAAGGTAGACAGAAACATTGAAGAAAGACTCTTCAGAAGTGGGATTATATGTCACGAGAGTGAATGATAGTGTAAATATAAATCAAGGACAATTGTTTTTGTTTTCAGTTAATTACTATCCAGATTATTCTGAATGACCGTCTCAAAATAAACACAAGCTAAAATAATCCAGAACTTAAACTTAAAAATTTGAATTTACTAAGCTCAAATTAAAAATAAAATAAGCTTTTTGGAATTCCAATAATTTTATCATATATATGTGTACATATATATGATAATATACATATCCTGACACCCACATATACAGTAGTCATCTATCTATCTATGATCTACCTATCCATCTATCATCTATTATTTATATATACTAACCACAGTGTTCTCTTCCTACAGATAATTGCATGTTTCTGGGAATATCAAGATGGACGTCCACATTAAGTCTTATTGCTTTTCTGTGGCATTGTTATGAAAGCAGCAAATATATGTGGAAAGACTCTGAATGTTCCATGAATCTTTCATCCAATAGAACCTTTTAGGGAAGGATTGCAGGGAAAAGCTTGAGTTAAAGGTCACAAAAATGACCAGCGGGAGAATCTCCCCTGGGCATTTTACAGCAGTCAATACATACATAGTTATTACTGCAGAAATAAAGCCAATATTATTTTAGTAGTCATAGAGATGTGTTTAAGCTTTTATTTCTTTCATTTTTATCTTCAGTTCTATCATATGAATGATTCAAGATTACTGTGATATTACCAGTATTGATGAAATATTATGGATATTTGCTTTTCCATACCTGTTCTTTCCTAGAATAATCTCTTCAAAGACAGAAGCCAGTGATGTTTACCATGGTATATACAATATAGCTATATACTTAATAAATGTTCATTTGCATCAATATGTTAAATGTGTATCAGAAGATCATTAAGATTTTCCTCATAAACATAGTATTTTTGTCATTAATATGTATATGGGTTTATTTTCTAATATTTAATTACACCCATTGGAAACATTGAAGCCATGAAGCCATGATAGTGTTTATTTTTTAAGTAGGTATCATTTTTTATATATAGGCATCATCTATTATTAAGGTGCCTAATAGAATTAGGAAAATCCCTCAGTGCATTATCAAATTTGTTTTCTTATTTTTGTTTGGTTTTATTTTGCTATGTGTTTGTCTGTTTTCTTGTTTGGGGGATTAGGGTGGGGAATATCAGTAGAACATAGTAAAATAGAGTTGTGTCAATCATAGCCCTTAGTTCAGAGCAGAAAATTCTCTTGGGTTCATGCAGGGTCACTTTTCACTTTCACCTATTTAATAATATTTATTTCTTCTTTTCACAACCATTTGCATTCCTCCTCACTCCACCTAAGCACCTACTACAATCTATTTTACAGATGGCAGAATTCAACTCTTATTACCCCAGGTACTGTTTAATAGAGCTTTTTGTATTTATTGAAAATAATCTGTTATCATACACTCTTATTAAATTATAGGATTTGCCTCTAAAATTAGAAGCACACTGACTATATCAGCAGATTTCAATACACCCAAAATGATACATACAACAATTACATAATATATAGTCTCTGAATGCCCAAATGGAGTATTTCAATATTAAATATTAGACCACTAAAAAGCTGCCATTTATATTTTAGCAATTTTAATGTGATATATTCTTATACCATATATTCCATCCAAAATGTACTTTCAGTGGGTTTTGGTATAATATCTGAGCTACGTAGTCATTATCTCAATCAATATTAGAGAATTTTTATAATTCCAAAAAGAAAAAGAAAAACACCCCTTAGCAGTTACATTTCAATCTTTCTATACAACACTTGCCATACATATCTGTTATTCAGTTCCATCTTTATAAATTATTTATATTTATATTTTATATAAATGAGGACAAACAATATGCAGTGTCTAGTTTCTGTCACTTACAATAATTTACTATTTGTAAAATGGAAAAAATATTCATATTTTACTTTTCACTAAAGTCCATAATTTGTTTTAAGTTCACTTTAGTTTAGATATATCTCTATTATTAACATCTTGTAATATTAATGTACACTTTTTCCACTTCACTGAAGAACATTCTTAAATATGTACTGTTAAACACACTCATTGCCAGCCACAGGGTTCACTATGCTATATAGTCCCATGTTTCATCCTTTAGCTTTTCTTCTAGTGACATAGACCACTTTAAACTTTCCTTTTCAACCACAATCATACCTCGATATTGATGCTGTGAATTACATTCACTCTAAAGTGCTATCAGTACCTCTGTCAATTCCAAGCACTTACAGTCAACCTTAATACCAATTCTGTACAACTTAAGCCATGGCTCTCCAGTCTCTATTATCATTCTATTTTCTGGTGGCCAGGTTTATAGCTATTAACTCCATGACCTTTCTCTTTATGTTTAATTCATATTAGTGAGATCATACAATATATGTCTTTTTGTATCTGGCTTGTTTCACTCAACAAAATTTCTTCAAGGTTCATCCATGTTGTCATATGCATCATGACTTCACTTCTTCTTACAGCTGAAAAATATTTCATCCATATGAATAATATTGCATCATATGCTTATATCACATTTTGTTTAGCTATTCATTATTAATGGACACCTGGGTTGTTTCCATCTTTTGGCAATTGTGAATATTGCTACTATGAGAATTGGTATCCAGATGTCTGTTCATATCTATACTTTCAGATTTTCAAAATACATACCTAATAGAGGGATTGCTGGATCATATGGCAGCTCTATGTTTAACTTTCTGAGGAATCACCAGCCTTCCACAGCAGCGGCACTATTCTATACTTCCAATAACAATGAATAAGCATTCCTATTTATCTTCATCTTCTCCAACACTTGTAGTTTTCATTTTTTTTTAACAGGGGTCATTTTCTATGTGAAATGATATCTCACTGTAGTTTTGATTTGTATTTCCCTAATAGCAAGTGATGTTAAACATCTTTTCATGTGATATTTTTACCATATATATTTCCTCTTTGGAAAAACATCGAATCATATCTTTTGCTCATTTTAATTGGGTCATTCATCTTTTTATCATTGAGTTGTAGGAACTCTTTATATATCATGACTATTAAACCCTTATTAGATATGTGGATTCCAAATACTTTCTGACATTGAGTAGACTGTCTTTTCACCTTTTTGGGAAAGTCCTTTGAAGTACAAAAGCATTTAATTTTGAAAGGGTCCCATTTATCTATTTATCCTTTCTTTGCTTATGCTTTGGGTGTAAGTTCTACAAAACTACTTCCTACTCCAAGACCTTAAAGATGATTTCCTTCATTTTGTTCCAGGAATTTTTTAGTCCTGGCTTTTATATTTATCTCTTGGATACATTTTGAGTTAATTTTTGTATCCAGCATGGAGAAATGGGCCTTCTTTCATTCTTTTGGATATGGGTATCCAGTTTTCTTAGTGCCATTTGTTGAAGAGACTCCTCTCTCCCAGTTGAGTGGGCTTGGTAGTCTTGTCAAAAATCAATTGATCTGGAGAAGAGGAGGGGCAAAATAGCATTGGTTTAGGAGTGCACTCACGAACTCACTCTCGGTGGATGGCTGATTGGGGACAGGATGCTGCCTGAGTGGCCTGTGCTGGGGGTGCATGGAGAGAGAATCTTGGAAACATCAATCTGGAGGGAGCTGAACAGCAAGGTGGATTGCTCAGGAAAGATTTTTGAGTTTTTCCCCTGGCTGTGCTAGTCGACACAGACAACTGAGCCCTACCCTCAAGGAAAAAGGCTGAGATAAACCTTATAAATGCCATTTATAAAGCAGTGACAACACAAAATGCACAAACATATTCACTATAGGCATCTCAGAGGGAGAAGAGAAGGGAAAAGGAACAAAAGGAGTGTTGAAGGGAATAATGGCTGAAAACTTCCCAACCCTATTGAGAGAGATGGATGTGCAGATCCAGGAAGTACAGCACACCTCAAACAGTATAAATTTCAACAGGCCTACTCCAAGACATATACTTGTCAAAATGTCCAAGCTCAAGACAAAGAGAAAATACTCAAGGCAACAAGAGAAAAGAGAGCCATCACATACCAGGGCAGGGAAGCACAATAAGATCAAATGCTGATTTCTCATCTGATACCATGGAGGCAAGAAGACAGTGGTATGACATAGTCAAAGTACTAAAAGATAAAAACTTCCATCCAGTAATTCTCCATCCAGGAAAACTGGCATTCAAAAATGATAGAGAGTTCAAAATATTCACAGATAAACAGAAATTAAGAGAGTATGCCAATAAGAAACCTGCACTTCAAGAAATACTAAAAGAAGTTCTAAAGTTGAAAGGAAAAAAACAGGGGAAAGAGAGTTTGAGGAGAGTGTAAGAACAACTAAAAAGACAAAAAGAGAAATAAACACCATATATGACATACATTAACCCAAAAAAAATATTGCTGATGTAAGAAATTCATTGTGAGTAATAACAATGATTGTTAATAAATTAAACTCACCACTCAAGAGACACAGATTAGCAGAATGGATAAGAAAATATAATCCATCTATATGCTGTCTACAAGAAACCGACCTTTGACCTAGGGATAAAAGGCGGATGAAAGTGAATGGCTGGAAAACCATTTTACAAGCAAACAGTAGCCAAAAAAAAAAAAAAGGCAGGAGTAGCTGTATTAATATCAGACAAAATAGACTTTAAATGCAAAACGATTGTAAGAGACAAAGTTGGACACTATATATTAGTAAAAGGGGTAATCTCTCAAGAAGAAAGAACAATCATAAACATTTATGCACCTAATAAGGGTGCCTCAAAATATATGAGACAAACTCTGGAAAAACTAATTAGAGAAATAAATACTTCTACAATTATAGTGGGGGACTTTAATACACCATTATCACCATTAGACAGAACATCTCGACAGAGAATCAAAAAAGAAACAAAGATTCTAATTAATACATTAGAGGACCTGGACCTAATAAACATATACAGAACACTACACCCAAATACAGCAGGATTTACGTTCTTCTCGAGTGCACATGGACCATACTCCAAGATAGCCCACATGCCAGGCCACAGAACATCTCTCAATGAATTCAGAAAGTTTGAGATTATACAAAGTAATTTCTCTGACCACAATGGAATGAAATTGGAAATCACTAAGGGCCAGAGAAACAGTTTATGCACAAGGATATGAAAGTTAAACAACACACTCTTACACAAACAGTTGGTCAAGGAGGAAACCTCAAAAGAAATCAGTAACTACCTTGAAACTAATGAAAATGTCAACAAAACATATCAAAATCTATGGGATGCAGCCAAAGCTGTCCTGGGAGAGAAGTTCATAGCCATAAATACTTATATTAAAAAAGAAGAAAGAACTAAAATTGAATACCTAACTGCACAACTGGAGGAATTGAAAAAACAACAAACTAAACCTAAAGGAAGTAGAAAGAAGGAAATAACAATGATTAGAGCAGAACTAAATGAAATAGAGAATAAGAAAGCACTAGAAAAAAATAAACAAAACCAAAGGCTGGTTCTTGAGAAGATCAATAAAATTGACAAATCCTTAGCCAGACTAACAAAGAAAAAGAGAGAACAGATGCAAATACACAAAATAAGGAATGAGCAAGCGGATGTCACTACTGACCCCACTGAAATAAAGAGTATCGTAAGAGGATACTTTGAAAAATTATATGCCTACGAGAATGATAATTTAGAGGAAATGGACAAATTTCTAGAAACTCACAGTCTACATAGATGAAAGAAGAAATTGATGAACTCAACAGTCCAATTACAAGTAAAGAGATAGACTCAGTCATCAAAACTTCCCAACTAAGAAGAGCGCAGGACCAGATGGCTTTACAGCTAAATTCTACCAAACATTGTGGAAAGAGTTAACACCAATCCTGCTTAAGCTCTTCCAAAAAATAGAAGTAGAAGGAATATTACCAAACTCATTCTACAATGCCAACATTACCCTAATACCAAAGCCAAACAAAGATCCCAGAAGAAAGGAAAATTACAGACCAATTTCTCTAATGAACCTAGATGATAAAATCCTCAACAAAATACTTGCTAATCACATTCAACAACATATCAAAAGGATTATGCACCATGACCAAGTGGGTTTCATCCCGGGTATGCAAGGATGGTTCAAAATAAGAAAATCAATCAATGTAATACATCACATAAACAGATTGAAAGAAAAAAATCACATGATCATCTCTATAGATGTAGAAAAAGCATTTGTCAAAATGCAGCATCCTTTCTGGATAAAAACCCTGCAAAAGATGGTAATAGAAGGAAACTTTCTGAACATGATAAAGGGTATATATGAAAAATGCAAAGCTAACATCATTTTCAATGGTCAAATCCTTCAATGGTCTTCCATCTAAGATTTGGAACAAGACAAGGATGCCCACTATCACCACTCCCATTTAACATTGATTTAGAGGTACTTGCTCGAGCACTGAGGCAAGAAAAAGATATAAAATGCATCCAAATTGTGAAGGGAGAATTAAAAATGTCATTATTTGCAGACAACATGATTCTATACATAGAAAGCCCCATGAAATCTACAACAAAGCTTCTAGAACTTATAAAGGAGTTCAGTAATGTCGCAGGCTATAAGATCAATGTTTAAAAATCAATAGCATTTCTGTACACAAATAACAAGCAATCTGAGGAGGAAATCAAGAAAAAAAATACCATTTACAATAGTAACTAAAAGAATCAAATAACTAGGAATAAATTTAACTAAAGATGCAAAGGACTTATATACAGAAAACTACACAACACTGTTAAAAGAAATCAAGGAAGACTTAAATAAATGGAAGAATATTCCCTGTTCATGGATAAGAAGATTAAACTTCATCAAGTTATCTATCCTACCAAAACTAATCTACAGATTTAATGCAATCCCAAACAAAATCAACACTGTATTTTTTAACGAACTGGAAAAACTAACTACAAAATATATTTGGAAAGGTAAGAAGCCCTGAATCCCCAAAGACCTATTGAAAAAGAAAAATGAAGTTGCAGGTATCACACTACCTGACTTTAAAACATACTACAAAGCTGCAGTGGTCAAAACTGCACGGTATTGGCACAAAGATAGACATACTGACAAAAGGAACCGAATTGAGAGTTTGCTTATAGATCTTCACATATACACTCATCTGATATTTGACAAGGCCACCAAGCCCACTCAGTTGAGTCCCAACTCAGTTGAATTGAAGCCCACTCTTCAACAAGTCGTGTTTGAGAACTGGATATCCATATCCAAAAGAATGAGAGAGGAACACAATCTCACAGCTTATACAAAAATCAACTCAAAATGGATCAAAGATCTAACTATAAGAGTCAAAACCATAAAAACCTTGGAATATATTGTAGGGAAGCATCTACAGGACCTTGTAATAGGAAATGGTTTCATGAACTTCACACCCAAAACACAAGCAGGAAAAGAAAAAATAAATGGGATCTCCTCAGAATTAAAAACTTCTGCACCTCAAAGGACGTTATCAAAAAAATAAAAAGGTAGCCTACCCAATGGCAGAAAATATTTGGCAAACACATATCTGAAAGGATCCTAATGTCCGGCATATATAAATAAATCCTACACCTCAAAAATAAAAAGACAAACAACCCTTTGAAAAAACGGGCAAGTGACCTAAAAAGACACTTCTCCAAGGAAGAAATACAAATGGCTAAAAAGCACATGAAAAAATGCTCGACATCGCTAGCTCTTAGGGAAATGCAAATCAAAACTGCAATGAGATACCATCTTATACCCATTGAAATGGTGGCTATTAAAGACACATCAGACTATAAGTGTTGGAGAGGTTGTGGAGGAATGGCAACCCTCATCCACTTCTGGTGTGATTGTGGATTGGTCCAGCTACTGTGGAGGATAGTTTGGTGGTTCCTCAGAAAACTAACAATAGATCTTCCATATGATCCAGCGATTCCACTGCTGAGTATATACCCAGAAGGATTGAAACCAAAGACACGAACAGATATATGTACACAATGTTCATAACGGCATTGTACACTATTGCAAATAGTTGGAATCAGCCCCTGTGCCCATCAAGAGATGAATGGATAAGCAAAATGTGGTACATACATACAATGGAATATTACTCAGTGTAAGAAGGAATAAGTGCTAACACATGGAATAATATGGATGAATCTTAAATACCTTACGTTGAGGGAAGCAAGCCAGGCATTGAAGGATGAGCAGTCCATGACCTCACTGATATGAATTAGGAAAGTGAGCAGTCTCTGAGAACCATTGTCTGAAAGATAGGTTAGTGAGAGAGAAAGAAAAGAGAAGGTTGTAAGCCATCACCCATATGAACATAATCTATGGTAAAATGATAAAGTATAGTTGCATATTGAAGGATAAGACAAGTGGGTAGTGATATTACTGGGTTTGGTGGTGCTGGGTTGACAGGTGGGTAGATTAGGAAGGGCCATTTAGAATACCCAGGATACTGGGGAGAGATATGGGAAAGGGACCAGGTGAACACGGGATTTATGGGTATGAGGTTGAAAGTGCAGAGGTGTGAAGGCTCTTATGGCAATATGACAAGGTAGTGTCACTGGATTATGGTGTTAGTTGGAGGGACATTCAAGAACATAGTGCATCTGGCATAAGCTTCTGGGGAATGTGTGAGTGTTCATCCTGTCATTATGTGTTGTGTTGGTGGGTGGAGACCCACACGGTGAGTGGGAAGGAGATGGACCCCAATCTTTGGGAGGACCAGTACACCCAGAAACAGACAGGTGAGCATCTCTTATGAACAAGGGTGGATCCTAATAGAGGAAGACAATCAGCGTGTCAAGACCTCTTATTGCATGTAACTATGAATCTTGTCATCCAATGAGTCAACACGGGGGATGGGGAGATGGTGTCATGTGCCCCAGGGGGATGGGGAGGGAAGAACAGAATAGATCAAACAGGGGTATTTAGTGGTTAGGGGAAATGTTTTTCATTACCTCACAGTGATGGACACAGGACATGGTAAATATCATTAAAAATTATTAGATTATACTGTCTAAAATGTAAACTATAATGTAAACCATTGATGATGTTTAATAACTATGTTTCACTATCTGTATAACAGTTATAGCAATGCTACCATCCACATACAAAAAGATTTTAATATGGGGTGAGGAAAGGGGGAGGAGGTTGGTTATATGAAAGTCTCTAGTATTGTGTGTGACTTTGCTGTGACCTAAAACTTCTTTGAAAATTAAATGAAAATTTGGGAGACACTAGGGAGTGAGAGGGGAAGGTGCAATGGTACAGACTGGACA
>JAQZBX010104489.1:0-10928 GCA_029593785.1 Cabassous unicinctus | reverse complement strand
TTTCTCTCCGGGCTTAGCTCCTGTTTCCTCCACAAGGTCAGCTGTAGGCGATCAGGCGAACGGTTCACTTCTCTTCTCCTGGGGCCTTCTTTCCAACATCAAAGTTGCTTCTCAAAGACTGCTTCAACTCTGTTCTTTGCCTTGCCTTTTATATTCAATTCCCCACCCACCAGGGGGTGGGGCTCAATGCCTTACTGACTGACATGGCCCAGTCAACACCCTAATCATAATTCAATCATGCCCAGATTAACAGATCAGATTACAGGCATGATCCAATTTTTGGAATTCATAATTACATCAAATTCCCCAACGGTTACAACCCTCAATATTACTTAGACTTTTCCAGAAAATTGAAAAAAGAATAAATACCTTACAACTCATTTCATGAGGCAGCAAAACTTTATATAAAAATCTGAGTAAGGATGACAAGAAAGGAAAATCATAGGCTAATTTCTCTAATAAACATAGATGAAAAATGTCTAAAGTTGGGCTTTTTCCAAGGATAAAAGGTTATTTAATAATTTGGAAAAGTAATGAATGTAATATACCTCATTAACAGAACAGATGAAAAAATTATATGCTCTTATCAATAGATACAGACAAAATATTTGCTATTATTCAAAACCCACTCATTAGCTGAAAAAAAAATCTCTTAGCAAACTGGGAATGGAAAGATATTTTCTTAAAAAGATTACCTACAAAAACCTAGAGCAAACACCATGCTTCCCACACTGAGATTAGGAAATATGACATTTTATCACCACTTTTATTCAGTTTTGTACTGAAGTCCCTAGCCAGTGCAATGAAAAGTAATAAGGATTGGAAACTGCTTTTTTGCTGAAGGTATGATTATGTATGTGGAAAATTAAAATTAATGTATAGTTTATTAGAAAAAGTAACTGAATTTAGTAAGTTCACTTGAATTTCTATTTTTTATTTCTATTTTTAAACAATTACCCAATGTAGGAAAATTATGCCATACCTCTACATGAAAACCTATGAAACATTGTGAAATGCATTAAAGAAAACCCAATCAGAGGGCCATATACCATGCTTTTGTATTAAAAGATTCAATATTATTATGATGTCTATTTTGCCCAAATAACCCCTCAGATTTAATGCAATCATAAGCAAAATTGCAGCAGTCTTTGTGTGTGTTTATGTATGGACACATGTATGTAAATAGAAGGGCCGATTATGAAAATTGTATGGAAATAAAATTGCTAAGACTAGTAAGGAAATATTGGAAAAAAATTATGAGAATATGGTTTTGACAAAAGGATAGACAAATTGTCCAAATGTAACAGAATAGAGAATCCAGAAACAGAGCCACACAACCATGAAAACTTGATTTATGATAAATATGCATTGCATACTAGTGGAGAAAGGGAAAGAAAGTGGATCTTGACTATTGTCTCACCCAATATTCACAATTAAATCCAGGATTTCAGGTAGATTAAATGCTTTAATGTAAGAGTTAATAAAGCCTTTAGAAGTTTATATAGGAAAATATTTTTATGAACTTCTATTAGGTAAATGAAAAAAAACCACGCAAAATGTACTATTTATTAAAACTAAGAATTTTCAGTCAATTAAGCACATTATTAGGAGAATAAAAAGATAAGCCAGATAGTGAAAAAAGCTATAACTGACAAATAAATTATATGAATAATAAATAAAGAACACCTACAAATCAGTAACAAAAACACATGCAAGACAATGTCAATGTAAAAATGGGCAAGCAACTTGCACAGTTACTTAGCAAAAAAAAAAAAGAAAGAAATGAAATAAAATAAAATTAAAAAAAAACTGCATAATAAGGTACTTAACTTCATTTACCATTAGGGAAATATAAATTAAGTTCCATCTCTGAAATGGCTAAAATTAAAAAAAAAACTGAAAATGCCAACTACTAGTGAGGATTTTAACAATTAGAACTCTCATATACTGCTTATGAAACTGGAAATTGGTACAATATCTTTGAAAATTGTTTGAAAGTATCTACACATGCTCAACATATACATGCCTACCCTGTGACTCAGTAATTCCCTTCAAGGAATGTAATCGACAGAAATACAAACACTTGTTCACCAAAAAATAAAGACAGGTACAGGAAGATTATGGAAGCAATATTTGACATGGTTAAAAAGTTGTAAAAGCTGAAAGGCCTATCTACATTTGAATGGAAAAATACTTTATGGCATATTCATATGATAGAGTACTATGCAGAAATGAATATAAGTAAACTATTGCCATACAAAGTGAAACAGATGAATGTCACAAACATAATACTAAGCACAAGAAACAAGAGCCAGAAATACATTCAGTTTGATTTCATTTATATGAACTTAAAAAAAGACAAAACTATATTACAACATTAGCTGTCAGGATCCTGGGTAGGAAAAAGGGAACAATGCCTCGGAGGTGGCATGAAGGAGCATTCCAGTTTGCTGCTGATTTTCTAGTTTTTCATAGAGAGGTTGATTACATCACTGTGTCCCTTCAGTGCTTATTCTTCATGCTGTACACTTTTATGATTTCTATACTGTTCTCTAAGTAAAATAAATTTTAATTGAAAATAAATGTTCAATATTGGAACAAAAATAAGATGTGAATGATCACAATTAGAGGAAACAAAGGTAGAGATATGTGACAGTTTGAAGCTTTTTGTGGATGCCAGAAAAGATCATGCTCTTGAAGCTAATCCATTCCTGTGGGTGTGGGGCCCTTTGATTGGATTGGATTCAGGTGGGGGGCCTTTGATTGGATTTCTTCAGTGATGTGTCTTGGTCCTCTTGCTGGAGTCCTTTATAAACAGAGGACTGAAAACAGACAATGAGAGAAAAAGCTGCAGTGACAGAGAGAAGGAATGCAGGAACTCAGAGCAGAACCCAGGAGAAAGGAAGCCAGACAGAGCAGCAGAAGCTGAAGGAATGAGACCTGGAAGAGAAGCAGATGCCTCCTGTGCCTTGCCATGTGAGAGAGGACTCCAGGATTGCCAGTGGCTGGTCTCCTCATCATGTTTTTTTTTGTTTGTTTGTTTGTTTTTTAAAGATTTATTATTTTTTTACTTTTATCCACTTTTACCACCCACCCACCCCCATTTTTGCTGTTTTTGTGTCCATTCGCTGGGCAATTCTCTGTGTCTGTTTCCTGCCCTCTCTTCTCATCCTTCTCCTTCTGTCTTCACTGGGATTCGATCCTGGGAACCTCTGATGTAGGAGAGAGGCGTCCTACCACCTGGGCCACCTTAGTTCCTGGTTTTTCGGCTGGTATCGTCTTGGCTCTCCCTTGTATCACTCTCCTGTTATGTCATAATCTTGCTGCATGGCTCTGCGGGGCCTGATGCCGCACTCGTGCACGGGGCCTGGGGGGCTCACCCACTCGTGGGGCCTGATGGCGCACCCATGCACAGGGTCTGCTTGTGGGGACTGGTGGCCCGCACACCTTCTATATTTTTCTTTGGTTTTACTGGGAGGTCCTGGGGATCGAACCCAGGTTCCTCCATATGGGAGACGGATGCCCAACCATTTGAGCCATATCTGCCCCACCCCCCACCATAATGTTTTGATTTGTACATTTTCAGAGTCTCAGAACTATGAGCTTTAAATCCTAATAATGTTTCAGTATAAAAGCCAGCCCATTTCTGGTATATTGCTCCCTGCAACTTTTAGCAAACTAACACAGAAATTGGTACCAGGAAAGTGGATGCTTCTGTTATGCAAATACCAAAAATGTTAGAATGATTTTATAAGTGGGTAAGGGGTAAATTCTGAAGGAATTGTGAGAGGCTTGATAGAAAAGGCCTAGACTGATTTGAAGAGACTGGTGGGAAAAATAGGGATGCTAAAGATATTTCTGATAAGGCCTTAGACAGAAATGATGACTGTGTCATTGCAAACTGGAAGGAAGGCAATTTTTGCTATACAGTGGCAGAGAACTTGACAAAATTGACTCCTTATGTTAGATGGAAGGCAGAATTTGAAGGTGATAAGCTTAGATATTTAGCCAAGATTTCTAAACTAAATGTAGAAAGAAAGTGTGGCCTGGCTTCTCCTTGCAGCTTATAGCTCAATGTGAGAGGAAAGGGACAAGATGAGAACTGAACTCCTAAGCACAACGAAACCAGAAATTGATGGTTTGGGAAATTCTGAGCTTCCAGAAATGAGCTCCCCAGAGAATAGAGCCCCATATGAAGATTTAACTGAACATGGAACCAGCCAGTCTTTTCAGTATAAGTTAGGTTGGAACCGCAGTTATCCAGGAAGGATTTGTGAAAAGTCTTACTGTCTGATGGCTTGGACTCTTATTTCCTGCATGCTAAACCAACAAGTTTTTTTTTGCAAGATCTATATGAACAAAATCACTGTTAGCCTGAACTAAAAGGGACAGAAACAAGAGGGATTGAAAGAAAAATGACTTCAAGGGCAAAACGTGGAAGCTGAGGACTTGACTTAAGACATCTTCTGGGCCAAGAGAGGGACCCCACACCCATGTGTGACGAAAGGGTGAGTTTACCCTGGCATTTGAAGAGGGTGGGCTTCCATCCCATTGTTCAGAAAGAATGCTGCCACCCTAGGCTTTAGAGAGGGTAGAGCACATCCCCTGGGGGTTGGGGAGAGTTAGGTTACTGCCCCACCATTTGGAGGTGTCCCAGAGATTGGGGAAAGAATGGCTGTCACCCCAGTGTTCTTGGAGGGTGAAGCCTAGAGTTTGGTGGCCATCCAGATGCTTGATGAGGGTGGAGCCAAGAGGTTGGCCACTGGGCAAGCCCTTGGAAGGGGTGACACTCCTGCTCTGTGAGGCCTGAGGAGAAGAAACCATCATTCTATAGATGACTCTCAGACTTTGAAATCTAATGGAGTATACCCTGCAGGTTTTCAGAACTGTTTGCAATCCATGACCCCTGTTTACCTTCCAATTTCTTCCTATGGTTATTGTGGCATTTTGATATTGTTTATGAATTCCAAAAATAGATATTGAATTATGTTTGTAAACTGGTCTGTCCCTCCGGGCATATTAGATTATATTGGATTCAGAGGTTTCACTTCTACTTGATTAAATAATGATTAAGGCTTTGATTGAGCCACATCAGTAGGATGTTGAGTTTGGTGGGTGGGGACTCACAGAAAAACCCCACCAAAGAGAAGGGAGGTTGGAGTTTGGATCCTGGAGCCCAAGAAGCAAACACATAGAGAAGCAGATACGCGAGAAAGAAGAAAATGTTCCATTAGACACTGCAGGAGCCCTGGGAGAGAGACAGAGCTCTTCGCCTGATAGTCTACAGCTGGCCTTGTGGAGCGGGAACAGCAGCTGAGCCCGGAATCAAACCCCAGGAAGAGAGGAACCCAGGAAGCCTGAACCCTTGGCAGATGTTGGCAGCCATCTTGCTCTAACACGTGGCAACTTTGGTGAGGGAAATAACTTATGCTTTATGGCCTTGTGACTGTAGGCTTCTGTCCCAAATATACACCCTTTATAAATACCAAGAGATTTCTGGTATTTTGTATCAGCACCCCCTTTGGCTAACTAATACAGTTATGAAAACATTTATTCTATGACTATCCCTCTTTTGTATATAGGAAGCAGATAACTTGTTTTCTAAGTTTCACAGATTTACAGTTGAAGAGGCATATTTCCCTAAGACAGACTACATGCCTATAACTGATTTATATGAGATTTTGTATTTAACATTGTAACTGAAATGATTTAAAGCTTTTGAAATATTGTGATGAAATGAACTTATTTTACATAGGGAAAGAACATGTCTTTTTAGGACACAGAAGGTGGAGTGTGACAGTCTGAAACTTTTTGTGGATCCCAGAAAAGATCGTGTTCTTAAGCTAATCCATTCTTGTGGGTATAGGGCCCTTTGATTGGATTGGATTCAGTTGGGGGGCCTTTGATTGGAGTGCTTCAGTGAGGCATGACCCAGGATGGGTCTTGGTCTTCCTGCTGGAGTCTTTTATAAATGGAGACCTGAAAGCAGAGACACAGAAAGAAAAAATCACAGAGATGGAGAGAGGGAACCCAGGAGCTCAGAGAGGAACCCAGGAGAAAGGAAGCCACAGATGGAGCAGCCAGAAGCTGAAGGAATGAGATCTGGAAGAGAAGTAAATGTCTTCTGTGCCTGCCATGTGAGACAGGACTCCAGGGTTGCCAGCAGCTGATCTCCTGATGATGTTTTGATTTGAACATTTTCACAGCCTCAGAACTGTAAGTTTTAACCTAATAAATTCGCATTGTAAAAGCCA
Organism: Cabassous unicinctus; assembly: GCA_029593785.1. Taxonomy (NCBI): domain Eukaryota; kingdom Metazoa; phylum Chordata; class Mammalia; order Cingulata; family Chlamyphoridae; genus Cabassous; species Cabassous unicinctus. The sequence goes on along the minus strand of JAQZBX010104489.1, from coordinate 4,674 downwards.
ACCCATTTCTGGTATATTACCCCCAGTAGCTTTTTGCAAACTAAAACATGATATCAGGAAAGACTCTAATTAGAAAGGAAAAAATAATTTGGTGGTGGAAAGGTCGGTCAAGTTTGCATTTCAGGCAAGGGAACAACATGAGCAAAGACATGAGGTAAGAAAGCACAGGGAATATGGACTAGTACTGGGCTTAGGTGTTTCAAGAAAGGTGAGAGTGGAAAACCAGGTAGAGGCTAGTTTGAAGGGGGTAGATATACTATTATATACAAAATGAATAGCACTTTTCCTTTTGTCCATTCAGGATACAAATCCCAGGGAAGATTTTCAAATGGAAATATAGACAACTCACTTCTCATTACTTCTATACAATATTTCCTCAACTGGCCTATTAATTTTTTAATCAATTTTACTGAAAGTATTCACAAACTATATAATCCATCCAAAGTGTACAATCAATGGCTTTTGGTACAATCACAGAGTTGTGCATTTATCACTGCAATCAGCACAGAGCATTTTCATTACTCCAAAAAGAAAAAACCCTATCCCTTAGTAGTCATCTCTTAATCCCTCTATCCTTCCTATGCCATATATAACTGCCACTCTATTTCCATCTCCATAAATTTATTTCTATTTACATTTTTTATAGAGTAAAAAAAATATGTAGTTCCTTGTGTCTGTTTTTTTTTTGACTCAGCATAATTTCTTTTATACCATTGATGGAAGAATATTAATATATTGCTATTCCCTAAAGTCCGTAGTTTGCTTTAGTTGTAATTTTGCCCAAATATCACCCTATTATTAACATCCTGTGACATTAACATACATTTGTTCTATTTAAGAGAAAAACATTCTCATATATGCACTAATAATCATACTCATTGTCACCAAGAGGGCTCACTGTGCTATACAGTCCCAAGTTTCATCTTTTATCTTTGCTTCCAGCGATATACACTATCTTAAAATTTCTTTTCAACCACTATTGTACCCATATATAGTGTTGCTAATTACAATCACTATAATGTACTATCATCAACTCTATCCATTTTCAAACATTTACAAACAGCCTTTTCACAAATTCTCCAAAAATGAAGCCTCAGATTTCCATTCTCTATCATCATCCTATCTTCTGGTGACCTATATTCTAGCTATTAACTCCATGAGTTTGTTCATTATACTTAGTTCATATTATTTAAATCATAAAATATTTGTTCTTTTGTGTCTGGCATGCTCCACTCAACATAATGTTCATCCATGTTGTCATATGCCTCACAACTTCATTTCTTCTTACAGCTGTGTAATACTCCACTGTCTGTATATACCAGTTTGTTTATCCATTTATTCGTTGTTTCCATCTTTTGGCAATTGTGACTAATGCTGCTATGAACATTGGTATGCAGATGTCTGTTTGTGTCCCTGCTCTCAGTTGTTCTGGGTATATACCTAATAGTGAGATTGCTGTATAAGATGGCAGATCTATATTTAACTTCCTTAGGAACCACCAAACAGTCTTCCACAGTGGCTTCACCATTCTGCATTCTTACCAACAGTGAATAAGTGTTCCTATTTCTCCACATCTTCTTTAATACTTGTAATTTTCTGGCTTTTTAAAAAAAAGCCATTCTAGTAGGTATGAAATGATATCTCATTGTAGTTTTTGATTTCCATTTCCCTAATAGCTAGAGATGTTGAACATCTTTTCATATTTTTTCTCCATTTGTATTTCTCTTTAGAAAATTGTATATTCAAATCTTTCGCCCATTTTTCAATTTGGTTTCTTGTCTTTTTATAATTGAGTTGTAGGATTTCTTTATAAATCATGGATATTAAACCCTTATTGGATATGTGATTTTCAAACAATTTCTCCCATTGAGTAGGCTGCCTTTTCACCCTCTTGACAAAGTCCTTTGAAGTGCAAAATAGTTTAATTTTGAGGAGGTCTCATTTATCTTTTTTTATTTCTTTCTTTTATTGTTCATGCTTTGGGTGTGAGGTCTAAGAAACTACTGTCTACAACCAAATTTCAAGATGCTTTCATACATTATCTTTTAAGAGTGTTATGGTCCTGGCTTTTATGTTTAGGTCTTTGATCCATTTTGAGCTGATTTTTATAGAGGGAGTGAGATAGGGGCCCTCTTTCATTCTTTTGGTTATAGATATCCAGTTCTCCCAGCACCATTTGTTGAAGAAACTGTTCTGTTCCAGTTGAGTGGACTTGGCAGCCTTGTCAAAAATCAGTTGACTGTAGAGGTTAGGGTCTATTTCTGAACTCTCAATTCTATTCCATTGATCAAGATGTCTATTTTTATGCAAATACCATGCTGTTTTCACAACTGTAGCTTTGTTATATGCTTCAAAGTCAGGAAGTGTGAAACCTCCTGACTTTGAAGCAGGACTTTGCTCTTCTTCCTTAGGATGCTTTGGCTATTCAGGACCCCTTTCCCTTCCAATAAATTTGGTAATTGACTTTTCTATTTCTTTAATGTAGGCTGATGAAATTTTTATTAGGATTGCTTTGAATCTGTAAATCAATTTGGTTAGAATCGATATCTTAACAAGATTTAGTCTTCTAATCCATGAACATAGGAATGTCCTTCCATTTGTTTTCTCATGAATGATAGCAAATATATAATGCTAATGTAGGGTGTTAATAATTGGGTGGGTTGGGGGAAAAATACACCAAGTATAAGATGTGGGCTATAGTTAGTAGTAATATTTTAACAATGAATGCTCTTTCATAGTTTGTAACAAATGTTTCACAACAATGCAGGGTGTCAGTGGTGGGGAGATGAATGTGAGTATTATATGATGATATGCATATTGGTTTTGTAAATTCACAATTATTACTATACACTTATATTTTATGTATGTTCATGTACGAAAGATATACTTCAATACAATTTTATTTTTAAAAATCTCCATCTAGTCATTAGCTGAACATTAAGCTGACTGAACAGAGACTCCACTGGCCACATGCAATAAAGAATACAGACTTTACAGAATTATTTGTTTTTGAAATCTCAGTTTCTTTTTATCTGTGAATATTTAAAACTCACCCTCATTTCTGAAGGATAATTTTGCTGGATAAGGAATTCTTGGCTAGCAGTTTTTCTCTTTCAGTATCTTAAATATATCATCCCACCACCCTCTCACCTCCATGGTTTCTGGTAAATACAATTAGCACTTAGTCTTATGTAGATCCATTATATGTGATGAAGTGCTTTTCTCTTGCTGCTTTCTGAATATTCTGTATTTTGGGCATTTGACATTCTGATAAGTATACGTGCTGAGTAGGTCTATTCAGATATATTCTGTTTGGAGTATGCTAGGCTTCTTGGATAGATATTTTCATGTCTTTCATCAGAGTTGGGAAATTTTCTACCATTATTTGTTCAAATATTCTTTCTGACCCTTTTCTCTTCTCTTCTTCTTCTGGAATCCCCATGACATGTATGTTGGTATACTTCATGCTATCATTCAATTCTCTGCTCATTTTTTTCCACTCTTTTCTCTCTCTGTTCTTCTGTCTTTTCAATTTCAGATGTTCTGTCCTCTAATTCACTGATTATTTCTTCTGTCATTTCAACTCTGTTGTTGTATACCTCTAATGCATTTAATCTCATCCATTTTGTCTTTCATTCTCATGAGATTTGTTATTTTTCTGTCAACCTTTCAAATTCTTCTTCATGCTCACCCAGTGTATTCTTAATATCCTTTTTCTATTTAACCACATTTTCTTCAACTCCTTGAATTGATTTAGGAGATTTGTTTGAACAACATTGATAATAGTTTCAAATCCTGGGTCTCGTATGGCATTTTGATTTGTTCCTTTGACTGGGCCATATATTTGTGTCTCTTAGTATGGCTTGCAATTGTTTGCATATGTCTAGACATGTGATTATGATGATGTTTACTCTGATCCTCAGTTTCTCTTGCCTAGGATTTTATTGTTGACAGACTGTGTTAGGGGTCTCCTTTGATTCTTGGTTCCCCTTATTCTAGGTCTTTAAAATCACCCTTGTTTAATTGATCAAAACATGGCCATGGACCCACCAGTGGGGTGCAGACCAGTTTCCAAACGCTTTGGGGAGGGGGACGGTAAAGGCTCCAGAAAGCCTCTTTTATTTGTTTTTCTTTTCTTTTTTTCCTCTCGAGTACACTTTCCATTCCTGCCAGCAGATGGCGCACTTCAACAAACCTTTCTGCTCAACCCTGTGGGGGTATTGTATTCACTGCAACCATCTCCAGGCGACTGATGCAGAATCAACGTCCTGTCCTGGAGAGTTTCTCCTCCAGTGAAGCTATTCAGAGTCAGGCTCTGCAATTCAAACTCAGCACTGGGCTGCACCCTTTCTTTTCCCAGGGAAGAAGAACTCACTGCTCCCTTCTGCATCAGTGGCAGCTAGCCCAGTAAGGAGGGTGTTTGATAAGGCAGGATATTTTTACTTCTGTTCTGGCTCCCAGGTGGAAACGATGACTCCGCAACCTCCAGCTAGGGCTAATGGAAACCATGGGACCCTGTGGTCCAAATTTGCCAGCCAAATGCTGTATCAGCAGTGAGCTGTGTCACTTCCTCTCCCCATTCCTGGGGGAATTGGACTTTTGTGGCCTTCTCAGTCCGTAGCCGCATGCCAGGCACTGGGCAACCTGAAACTGCCCCGAGAGTAGGGGCTGGGC
>JAQZBX010104488.1:0-10946 GCA_029593785.1 Cabassous unicinctus | reverse complement strand
TAAAAATAATTTTTTTTTGACATTTTGCCTTTTGTCACTGTAATATCTGTTGTCCTTTATGTACAGTGACATTTTCTTCCATTTCTTCCCCAGTGTCTTACTTTTTTTTTTTTCAAAGAGGTTTTAGGTCATAGTAAATTTACTTACAGAATATAAGGGACTCCTATGTACCCAACATCCTTCCCTTTTCCCCTCTTCTCTATTAATAACCATTTTACATGTGGATTGTACATTTGTTAGAACTGATGTACACATATTGAAGCGTAGCTGCTAACCATGGACAATGGTTTATATTATGGTTTACATTTTAGACCATACACATATAAATTTTTGATGAAATTTAACATGGCCTGTATTCATCATTATACAATCATGCAGAACACTTCCAGTGGCCCCTAATACGCCCTCTTCCATCTATTCTATTCATCCCTCCCCCTCTCCTTGGGGTCCACAGCAACCACCAAGCTTCCCTCATTGAAGGACAAAGATCATTGATATTTGCTACAATGCTGAGGGCTTCACCCACTATTCTCTTCTCCCCTATTGGGAGTTCCCCATGCTCTTGAGAGACACTGTCCCCTCTGAGAACATATTGGGCCTCCCCAGCATGGGAGTCCAACTCCTTCCCACTCATTATGGGGTTTCCCCTGACTGATACAGCACACTATGACAAAAAGATCACTCACACATTCCCTCAAAGACTGCCCCGGGTGTGCCCTGTCCCAAATGCCTCCCTACTCAACACCCTAAACCAGTAATGCTTCCTTGTCATATTGCCAAGAGAGTTTTCCCATTATTGTAGTTTCAACCACATACCCACCAATCCCTAGTGTTCACCTGCTCCCTCCAACAACCCTCTCCCCAGTTGGATGGACCATCCAACCCATGCTCCATACCCTACCACCCTGTCAAGCTTGCACCACCAAACCAATATTATCCCTACACACCTGCCATATTTCCTCACTGCCTAACTGCTCACTTCCACCTTATCAAAGTTTTCACGCATATGCACAGTGGCTCACAAACTTCTTTTCTGTTTATATTTCCTGTAAACGTATTTTCCTATTTTCTAGCTCTGAGTCAGCTAAATTTGCTTAATTCATAACAGAAAGGTCATGTAATATTTGACCTTCAATGACTGGGCTTGTTTCACTCAACATAAAGTCCTCAAAATTCTTCCATGTTTTCCCATGTGTTAGTACTGTATTGCTTTTTATAGCTGAGTAATATTCCATTGTATGTAGATACCACATTTTGTTTATCCATTTATCTGTTGATGGGCATTTGGGTTGATTCCAGCTTTTGGCAATAGTGAATAATGCCACTATGAACATTGGTGTGCATATGTCTGTTCATGTCCTTTCAGTTCTTCTGGCTATATACCCAGGGGTGGAATTGCTGGGTCATATTGCAGATCTATAGTTAGTTTTTGGAGGAACTGCCCAACTGTCATCCACAATGGCTGGACCATTCTAAATTTCCACCCACAGTGTTTGAGGGTTCCCATTCCTCCACATCCTCTCTAACACTTGTAGTCCTCTGTCTTTATAATGGCTGCCAGTCTAATGGGTGTAAGATGGTATCTTATTTTAATTTTGATTTGCATTTCCCTAATAGCTAGTGATGTTGAGCATCTTTTCATGTGCATTTTAGTCACTTGTATTTCTTCTTTGGAGAAGTGTCTGTTAAAATTACATGACCATTTTTTAAAATGGGTTGTTTGTCTTTTTAGTTTTGAGATATAGGATTTCTTCATATATGTAGGATATTAGAGACCTATGAGATATATGGTTACCAAATATTTTATCCCATTATGTATGCTGTCTTTGCACTTTCTTAACAAACTCCTTTGACATACAAAAGGTTTGAAATTTGCACAGGTCCCATTTATCTATTTTTTTGTTTTAGTGCTCATGCTTTGGGTGTGAAGTTCATGAATCCATTTCCTACTACAAGGTCCTATAGATGCTTCCCTACATTATCTTCGAGGGTCTTTATCATCTTTGTTCTTATATTTATATCTTTGATCCAACTTGAGTTGAATTTTGTATAAGGTGTGAGATGGTGTTCCTCTCTCATGCCTTTGAATATGGATATCCACTTCAGCAAGCACCATTTGTTGAAGAGGCCTTTTCTCCCAGCTGAGTGGGCTTGGTGACCTAGTCAAATATCAGATGACTGTATATGCAAGGATCAATATCAGAACTCTCAATTCGGTTCCATTGGCTAGTATGTGTATCCTTGTGCCAATACCATGCAGTTTTGACCGTTGTAGCTTTGCAGTATGTTTTAAAGTCAAGTAGTGTGATTCCTCCATCTTCATTTTTCTTTTTCAAAATGTCTTTGGCTATTTGGGGCCCCTTGCCTTCCAAATAAATTCCATAGTTAGTTTTTACAGTTGAGTAAAAATGCTGTGTCAATTTTTATTGGGATTTCATTAAATCTGTATATTTGTTTTGATAGGATAGACATCTTAATTATATTTAGTCTTTCTATCCATGAACAGGGAATATTCTACCATTTCTTTAAGTCTTCTTTGATTTCCTTTAATAGTACTGTGCAGTTTTCTGTGTATATATCATTTACATCTTTAGATAAATTTATTCTCAGGTATTTGATTTTTTTAGTTACTCTTGTAAATAGAAAGTTTTTCTTGATTTCCTTCTCAGATTGTTCAGCACTGGTGTACAGAAATGCTACTCATTTTTTGTGCATTGATCTTATAACCTGTAACTTTACTGAACTCAATTAAAAGTTCTAGAAGCCTTGTAGATTTCTCAGGGCTCTCTATATATAGGATCATGTTGACTGCAAATAGTGAAATTTTTACATCTTCCCTTCCAATTTTGAAGCCTTTTATTTCCTTTTCTTGCCTCAGTGCTCGAGCAATAACTTCTAAGACAATGCTGAATAGGAACAGTGATAGTGGGCATACTTGTCTTGTTGCTTAGAGGGAAAATTTTTAAGATTTCACCATTGTACATGATGCTAGCTATGGGTTTTTCATATATACCCTTTATCATGTTCAGAAAGTTTCCTTCTATTCCTCTCTTTTGCTGTGTTTTTATCAGGAAAGGGTGCTGTATTTTGTCAAATGATTTTTCTGCATCTATAGAGATGATCATGTGATTTTTTTTCTTTCAAACTGTTTATGTGGTGTATTAAATTGATTGCTTTTCTTATGTTGAACCATCCTTGCATACCCGCAATGAACCCCATTTGGTCACAGTGTATAATTCGTTTGACGTGCTATTGAATACAAGTATGAAGTATTTTGTTGTGGAATTTAGCATTCAGGTTCATTAGAGAGATTGGTCTGTAATTTTCCTTTCTTGTGGCATCTTTGTTTGGCTTTGGTATTAGGGTAATATTGGCATCATAGAATGAGTTAGGCAATGTTCCTTCTATTCTATCTTTTGGGAGAGTTTAAGTAGGATTGATGTTAGTTCTTTTTGGAATGTTTGGTTGAATTCACATGTGAAGCCATCTGGTCCTGGGCTCTTCTTAGTTGGGAGGTTTTTGATGACTGATTCTATCTCTTTACTTGTGATTGGTCTGTTGACTTCATCAATTCTTCTTTCATCAATGTAGGCTGCTTGTGGGTTTCTAGGAATTTGTCCATTCTAAATTATCATTCTTTTTGGCATATAATTTTTCAAAGTATCCTCTTTATTTCCGTGGGGTCAGTTGTGATATTCCCTTCCTCATTTCTTATTTTGTGTATTTGCAACTGCTTTCTTTTCTTCTTTCTTAATCTGGCTAGGGGTTTGTCAATTTTATTGTTCTTTGAAGAACCAGCTTTTGGTTTTGTTCATTTTTTCTAGTGGTTTCTTATTTTCTATTTCATTTAGTTCTGCTCTGATCTTTGTTATTTCCTTCTTTCTACTTTCTCTGGTGTTAGTTTATTGTTTTTCCATTTTCTCCAGGTGTGCAGTTAGGTCTTCAATTTTAGCTCTTTCTTCTTTTTTAATATATGGGTATGAATTTCCCTCTCAGTACAGCTATAACTGCATTCCATATGGTTTTCGTTTGTTTGTTTGTTTGTTTTACCAGGAGGTTCCGGGGATCAAAACCAGGTCCCTCCATATGGGAGATGGACACCCAACCATTTGAACCACATCTGTCCCCCTGCATTCCATATGTTTTGACATATTTTGTTATCATTTTCATTCCTTTCATGGTAGTTAGTGATTTCTTTTGAGATTTCCTTCTTGACCTACTGCTTGTCCAAGAATGAGTTGTTTAACTTCCATATCTTTGTGACTAGTCTGGTTCTCTGGCCCTTACTGATTTCCATCTTCTTTCCATTGTGCTCAGAGAAATTGCTTTGTATGATTTCTATCTTTCTGAGTTCACTGAGAATTTTTCTGTGGCCTAGCCTGTGGTCTGTCTTGGAGAATGATTCATGAACACTCGAGAAGAATGTATATCCCACTTTATTTGGGTGTAGTGTTCTATAGATGTCTATTAGGTCTAGATCCTCTAATGCAGTATTCAAGGTCTTTGTTCCTTTATTGATTCTGTTGAGATGTTTTGTCTACTGTTGATAATGGTGTTAAAGTCCCCACTATAATTGTAGAGGCATCTATTTATCCACTTAGTTTTTCCAGTGTTTGCCTCATGTGTTTTGAGGCACCCTGGTTAGATGCATAAATGTTCATGATTGTTCTTTCTCCTGAAAGCTTATCCCTTTTACTAATATATAGTTTCAATCTTTGTCTCTTACAATAGTTTTGCATTTAAAGTCTATTTTGTCTGATATTAGTATAGCTACTCCTGTGCTTCTTTGGATATTGTTTGCTTGTAAGATTGTTTTCCAACCATTTTCTTTCAGCCTCCTCGAATCCCTGGATCTAAGGTGGGTTTCTTGTAGACAGAATATAGATGGGTCATAGTTCCTGATCCATTCTGCCAATCTGTGTCTATTGCCTGGTGAGTTTAATCCATTAACATTCAGTGTTATTTATCTCAAGGAAGTACTTACATTAGCCATATTTTCTTTGGGTTTATGTATGTCGTATGTTGTTTCTATTTTCTTTTTGTCTTTTTATTTGTTCTTACACTCTCCTCCAATTCTCTCTCTCATATTTTTTTCCATTCTTCTTGCAGAACTCTCTTTAGTATTTTTTGAAGGGCAGGATTCTTATTGGCATATTCTCTTAACATCTGTTTATATGTTAATATTTTGAACTCTCCATCATTTTTGAATGTCACCTTTGATGGATAGAGAATTCTTGGCTGGAAGTATTTTTCTTTTAGCCCCTTAACTATGTCATGCCACTGCCTTCTTGTCTCCATGATTTCAGAAGAGAAATCATCACAATCATTTTGAGCTTCCCTCGTATGTGATGTTTATTTTTTCTCTTGCTGCCTTCAGTATTTGTTGTTGTTTAGAGCATTGGACAGTTTGATAAGCATGTGTCTTAGAGTAGACCTGTTGAGATTTATACTGTTTGGGTTACACTGCACATCCTGGATATGTACATCCATCTCCCTCAATAGGGTTGGGAATTTTTCAGCCATTATTTCCTCCAACACTTCTTCTGTCCCCTTTTACCTCTCTTCTCCATCTGGAGTGCCTATAAGGCATATGTTTGTGTGTTTTGTGTTGTTGTTCAAATCCCTAAGTCCCTGCTGGATTTTTTCTATCTTTTTATGCATCTGTTCTACTATCTGTTTGATTTCAGATGTACTGTCTTCCACATTGCAAATTCTTTCCTCTGACTGTTCTAATCTGCTCTATGTGCTTCCAGTGTCTTTTTGATTTCTTGGATTGTGCCATTCATCACCATAATATCCATTATCTTTTTATGTATATTTACAATTTCTTCATTATGTTCTCCCAGTTTCTTCCTAATAGCCTTAATGTCTTACTTCACTTCATTATGTTGGTCCATGATATTTGTTTAGAAAGCTTTGTTTATTTGTTTGATGTTTTGGATCTCTTCCTGGTTTTTGGTTTGTTCACTTGACTGGGCCATGTCTTCCTGTTTCTTGGTATGGTTTGTAATTTTTTGTTGCTGTTGGGTCATTTTTTTTTTCATCTTGATGTGTTTATTCAGTTGATTCGCTTCTCTAATGTAGGGCTTTTCAGCTGCTGTTTTGTGTGTCTGTGTGTGTTTTCTCTTTGACACTTTGTTCTTATTTTTTATTTCATTGATTTTTTCTATGTTCCCTTGAAGGAAAAAGATTAGTGCCAGAGGAAGCAAGAGAGATAAGAAAAGAAATAGGATAATAGTAATAGTAATATTAAAAGTTAAAAGAGGAACTGTATACATCCTAGGAAAATTAACTCATGTGAGCAGTGTAGAGTAATAGGAATAAAAAAAATTGAGTATCTTCAATGAAATGGGAAACTGAATAGAGAAAAATTTATAGAGTGAATTAAAAGGCCAGAATGATGAGGAGAGAGGGAAAGAGGAAAGACAGCACAAAAAACAAATATAAGTAAGAAAACAGAATAGACAAGATAGAAATAAAAAACAGAAGAACTGAGGACTAGATAGAGGTGGAATGTAATAACAACAACAGAAAGCAGAAGATAGAAAGATGAAGGAAGGAAACAAGATAACATTGATAAATGAAATCAGTATACACAGAGAAGGGAAAATCAAAGCAGAGGAAACACAGCAAACAAGAAACAAGCCAGCAGCATCTAATTAAAGAAGAAAAAAGGGGGGGGAGGAGAAAGAGGAAAGAGAAACAAGAAAACAAAACAAAAAAACAAACACACAAGGAAGTAATTAAGAAAAAACTAAGGAAGGACAGCCTTCCCTCTTTGGCCCCTGTGGAGCTTCTCAGGCTGCCGGTGTTCATCAACCTGTAGCATTCCCTCTGCAGGTTTTGAAGCAGTTTTTGCTGAGTAAAGTTAGTTAAATTTTTTAGGAAAGTAACCCCCTTTTTAAGGAAAGATAAGAGACACAATAAAAGATAATACAAAAATAATGTCTATGTTTTTCCTGTCCTAAAATATCAGCTGGATGTTGATATCCCGGTGGATCACTACTCTAAAAGGAGCCGGGAATTGAACTAGGGACCTTGTATATTCAAGGCAGAAACTCCTCCACTGAGCTAAACCTACTTGTTGGGTCAGTTAACTCTTCAGAAAGCTATCCAATATTAAACAAATATCAAATATTTATTTAATATTTCATCAGTAAATTGAACTAATTGAACTAATTGTCTTTACTAAATAGATTGATATTAGTGTTATATTTGTATTAGAGGAAGCACTGTGAAACTCAAATTCTGTCTTGCTGGTATTAGATCCGAGGTTATGTAATGCAGGGGAGGATAGTGGGTTTGAGAGGTGGCTGCTAAGGGATAGGTGTTTTAATTTTTATTAATGAGAATTCTCTAAAATTGATTGTGGTGATGAATGCACAACAGTGTGATAAAATCAAAAGCTTTTGAATCTACACTAGATGGATTGTATGGTACATGAATATATCTTAATAAAGTTGCTTTAAGACAAACAAAAAAATTCTGTCTTGCTAGAAATAGTGTGTTTCTCACTGTTACACAAATTATGCCTTTTTTTGGACAAGACTGGAAGAAATTGAAAAAGTTAAAAAATAAATTTTAGATTTTCTCAATCATATTAAACTACAATCTTTTTGTAGTTTTTGTAGAATGATAAATTTCATGAAATCATGGTAATTCTAATTTCTCTTAATTAAATCAGAAAAATGTACTTGATACAGGAAAAGGGTGGGATTTCTCTCTGTGGCCATGCTGAGATATTTTGGGAAAACTGGCATCAATTCATGATATATTTAAGCTGAATGAGATTGGTGGATGTCATGGTTTTCCTGGTCTTGTTTAGATGAGACTATCTATATCTAAATATGATAATAAATTGATGGCATTATTTTTTTGAATATATCATAGTTTGCTGTCATAGAACAAAATGAATATATTCTTCTATCTCTCTTTCCTAAAACTCACAGTTGTCTTAAGATCCTGGTGAAATTACTTGACAGTTGTACTCTGACTAATGTCTCATGGGATGTTGCTGAGACTCTAGCAAAAATGTGAATGGCTAGCCCAGGTTAAAATAGGTCCTCCTTTAAAATTCAAGACACAGCAGCAGCATGGCTAAATTTGTTAGGTTTGGATAACTGGTACATGTGTAAATAATTTGGCAGCTTATATATTATGTTAAAACTAGACTGACAGCAATTATGGATGCAATAAAGAAGACTATAAGACTGGAGGAATTTCCTTTTGAAAGAGGGAAATAAAAAGACTTTCCTTTTATTAGAAACAAAAGGAAATATTGTTGTCAGGGAGATAGGGAAGAATCAATGACAAAAAATGATATAATTAGCCGTAATTCAAAAGAGGCCATAAAAATCAGTGGCTACTGTGACTGTTTGACCACCCTCTGCCCCTTAAATTCCAGGGTGGTTGTACACTGCAGGGGAGGCATCCTATAATCAGCGTATATATAATTAGTTCTTTTATATCTACGTGACCCAGGGAATTTTCTAGATTAGTGATTCAACAAATAGAACAAAGCTGATCTGATGCCATAGTTGCTGCATCATTTTTAATTTGTAGTAACACATGGTCTGACACTCCAAGAGTGGTCTTAATTAGTAGTAACACATGGTCTGACATGCCAAGAGTAAGCCAGTCATAAAGTCCTGTCAAGTTATTTCAGACTTGCATGTGAATGCATCCAACTGGGACTTCTTTAATGCAAAAGGACTGCTGTGATTTGAAAAAGCATATGCATATTAACAGATGAGAATATTTGTTTTATTTTTCTATATAAATGTTATTTTTTCATATGCACATTTATTTTATCAAAAGATCATTCATGTTTCAACCACATTTTCTCCAAATGAACCTGCCCAGTACCCAACTGCACTGGATTGGGGCAGGACAGTCATTTGTTTTTAAAGTGCTACTGAGGAATACAATCATTGTCATGGAAATTTATCACCAAACTTGATCATCAAGCTTTCCACACACCTCAAAAATCTCTTTTCTTCTTCTTCTTTTTTTTAAATGTAGGGTTGATGTGACATTGAAGAAAAACTACGGCCTTGACTATAAATGGTACAATACTGACAAGCTGGTAGCTGAGCAAACTGGGCAGTTTACCTTATTTCTAATGCCTCCTCATACACAAGAAAGGAATGCTAAAGAAAATTAATCAGAGGTAACTTTAGTTGTCTTTGCAGGATTTAAGTGTCCTTCTCACCACTTGCTTTGGTATTCACATCTTAGCAGGTTTGGGGTGGTGCAGAAGGTCTTTGTGTCAGTTCTGACATCTCTGTCATCTGGTAGAGATTTGTTATGACTTCCAGCATCCACCAATTTGGAACCAGGAGGAATTAAGGGCTGGCTCTGACCTTAAACTTGAAGCTTGCTTTCAGTAAAGTGCTGCCTCTAAAACCTTTTCTTCAACTGAAACAATCAGATTGTTGCTTGTTATTTCTACATTAAAACTTAGAGTGCAAATTCATTATGCCACAAAGAACATATGTACATCCTTACACAAAACAAATGTGGAAGTGTTGTGAACCCACTAAAGCTGTGGTTCTGGGTTACAGACACATGGTAACATAAGCATTCACGAAGAATTGGTTTTAAAATACCACTCTGCAAAACTTCATCAAGACAAATTTTTTAAAATTCTCAAGCCACTTAAGTTTGTTTAAAAAAAAAAAGGCAAGGGAATAAAGGTGATTCACAAAGTAGTGTTTCCAGCATTGGATGAATAATCCTACCTAGGGCTTGACATTTATGATGTTCATTGGAACATTAATACTAACACCATTACTAAACAAATCCTGAAATTAGGAAGCAGTCACAGTATCAGTTTTCTCCGGGAGCTGCCCAGATGGTGCCCTAACACATACGCACCCATGGTCTCCTGTCTAATTTCCTCACTGACCCTTACATCAGTGTCCTTGGTGACCCAAGAAAAGGCCACTGGATGGAGACAATGTGCACCTTGAGGGGGTTTGCCTTGTATCCAACAGAACACAAAGGAGAGTCCAGTGCCATCTTTTCCTCTCACTTTCAATTCACCTCCTTTGCACAGGGGATAGACACAGCCCAGCCAATGCTTTTGAGAACCTTGAAGAGGTTTTAAGTCACCAGGGGAGTGGAGGAAGCAGAGCCCCTGCTGAAGGTATTGAACAGTGAACAGGATGCTTGCGGTGTCCATCTGGGAATGGAAATGGCTGGGAAAAAATGTATGAGAGCACAGAAAGGCATGCTCTAAAGCTCTGACATCTTTATACTTGAGTAAATTGATTCCATCCAAATTTCAAATTCACCCACTCCCCAGGGAAAAAAAACCTCAAAACTGTACTGAATAATTCTAATTAGTGTCTGAAATTCTTAAGACACATAATATCATCTTAGAATTAATTGCCCATGCCTCAGTTTCTGCCAGACTCATGAGTAATGGTGGTAACTTCAAGTCAAACAAAACATCGAGTTGACTAACTCTGGGGACTATGTGTTTTGGAACTCTAAGTGCTATTTCAAAATGATTAATATTGGAATATAATCTTTAAAAACAAGTACAGTGAAAAAGTCATGCTAAAGTCACCTGCTAATTCCCAGAGCTCTTAAGACTCTTTAAATGTGCATTTTAAAGTGATATACTTAAAAGAATTTTTGAATCCCTCCCTCAAAAAAAAAGAATATCCCATAAAATTAGTTTTTAAAAAGGTTTTGCTCATCAAAGTTAAATATATATTACCTCTGAAATATATATTCAAGAAGTAGATAGAGAGCCTGTAAGAGCTCACCTAAATTCATATTCACAACAAAAGTTTTCATAATAGCCTTTTAAATCTTATCGAAGGAAAATGAATCCTGTTAAACTGTCAAAATATTTCGTCTTGATGACAATCACTCCTTAGCTCAGAAATGAAAGGTGACACATTCAAAATGAGTGGAATTAGGTGAAAATTGTGACT
>JAQZBX010104487.1:0-10946 GCA_029593785.1 Cabassous unicinctus | reverse complement strand
AAAAACAACTTATAGCCAACTTTTCAAGTATTGAACCAATCAAGCTTTTCATTCTTTACAAATATTATTTTTTTTCAGTCTAGCTCTTATTTGAGACCAGATTTTAAAGTTACCTCTACCTATTTTTATCTCTGGGTATCAAGATTTCTTTTTAATCTGGAGGGCATTCATCTGCCTGTTCTGTCATCTCTGTCCACTAATTACAACCCACTAATTTATCACAATCTTACCAGTTATAATAGATGATGCCCTTTCAATTTCACTTAAATTTTTGAATGTCATTCTGTATTTTTAAGGAATTTGGAAAAATATATAAATCCTCTAATATTTGACATGTTAGAGGCATGTTTATCCATTTACTTCTGTCTTTTATTAGCTCTTCATATGAAATGGGCCTGATAATATTCTTCTATGGTTTTAAGTAGTTTTATGAATATTAATGAATCTATGGGCTACAATGGTCACAGAATCTTGATCGTGGAAAGTTAACTAGTCATGAGGAAAGCATCAAAAATTTAGTTTTTGGATTTTGTTTCCAAAACTAGCTTTTTGATTGAGAGAGGCTTTCGTGAATTTTCAAAATGATGTCTTCTAGGAACTACTAATGTGGGGTAGGATTATTAAGTGGTACTTATTGTAAAGACTTTTAAATATATATTTGTTTAATTATTTTGTGCATATGAATCATTGACCCTGTGATTAAATCCTCTAGCTGTTCTAGGTCATTAGGTTTTTTGTTTGTTTTTGCTCTTGTTTGTGCTGTTATTTTTGGTTAGTCTAATATAGAGAAGTTTGAAAGGATCATGGACAATATGTGGTTTGCAAGTGCTTAATTTGGATTTGAAAGTTATTATTTTAATTATTCCTCTAAGTTATAAAGGATTGAATGTTTGAGTCTTTATTTTGTTCTAAGATTCCTTCATCTGAGTAGGAAACCTCATGCTCAACAGAGAACTTCAGGAATATGACTTTTTAAGACCCTATATTAAATTCAATTTTTTGAACCAAATATGCCCATTAATGGCAACTGTAGTTTTCAATTATCTCGAAAGTAAAAATGCTTTTTATTCTCAGAAATAAAAAAGGAAACATTTTCATAATTTTTAAAAGTGACAAAACAAATTTCCTTATAAGTAACTGGATGGACTTCCATTGCACTTATGGTGGAAAGTTGAATACTCATATCAACAATCCCAAAGAAGCAGAACAACAATTTCCAAGATAATTTAAAAAACAGTAAAAATAGACCACAGGGGAGTCATACAAGAAAATTACTAGATAAGGACTTTTATATTTTATAAAATAGAACATCAAAATAGAGAAGATAGATTGAAATATGGATATAAAAATGAAATAGAAATTAGAGAAGTAAACAAGATCTATGTTAATAAAAATACAATAGATTTTATATAAATGCAAAATATTTCTGAAATTAATAATCCAAAATGTGATAAAACCCAAATTAGACACATCAGAAGACCTTAATATTCATGAGAATCAGGACAATATAAAATATATAAATTGAAGTGAAGAGGGAAAGCATGCCTGTAATACATTTAACAGGGTGTAACTAACTTACATGTTATTTTCATCCCAGGAGAAATGTAGATAAAAAATATGGTGGGGCATACAGAATCAACGTAGGAAAAACATCAACAAATAATTATGATTGCCAAGTTCTAAGCAAGATAAATAGAAAAAGAATTCCATTTTAATGACATCATTATAAAATTACTGGAAACCAAAAAAATAAAATTTTAAAGTAACAAAAATATATTTTCTTCAAACACCAATAGTGACAATGGACTAACACAATTTAGTTTTATTTTTAATTTATTAAAAAATACCAAACTTAAAATTAAATAGACTGAGGCCATAATTTCCAAAAGTAAATGCAACTTAAAAATGTTTCACACATATGAAAACTGGGAGAATATGTTGTCAGTAAATCTGAAGATTTAGATTAACATCAGAATTATTCAGGGAAGGAAAATGGTTACAAAT
This sequence comes from Cabassous unicinctus, assembly GCA_029593785.1. Taxonomy (NCBI): domain Eukaryota; kingdom Metazoa; phylum Chordata; class Mammalia; order Cingulata; family Chlamyphoridae; genus Cabassous; species Cabassous unicinctus. The sequence continues at coordinate 8,942 of JAQZBX010104487.1, read as the reverse complement.
GGTAACACAGAGGCAGGTGAAAATGAAGAACAACTAAAATGGAAAATATATTAATATAAAAGGAATTAAATAAGTATTATCAATTATGGTCGATAGAGTTTGAGATGTCTTTAAAATTAAAATTCATAATATATTAATACAAAGAGAAGAGATTAAGTATATGTAGTGTTCTAAAATAATAACATTTCTGGGACAGTTGTAGCAAAAATAATTTCTTCTAAACTGTAATAAATCAAGAATGTATTTTATAATATCAAGTAAAATCCCTAAAGTGAGAACATATAATTACTCAGCTAACATAGGAAGAAAGTGAGAATAAAACCTATTAACCAAAAAATAGAAGGATGAAAAAAGCATAAGACAAGTCAAAGAGCATATATTAAATACAAACATATCTGTAATTAAATTAAATGTAAATGAACAGAACATTGCAATTAAAATACTAGGATTGACAGGTGTTGTTAAAAAGCAAACTGTGTTCCACTTACATATCTTCAAATAAAAATAAATATGCTAATATAAGTTATATATAGCTTTTTCATGAAAAAGTTATACCATTCAAATCTAAACAAAAGAAAGCTAATGTAGTTAACCTATCAGAATTTGCAGACTATAAGGTAAACAACATTTCTTGAAGTACAGAGGAAATTTTCATAATGACAAAGTGCACTCCCATCTCGGAGATCAAAAAACTCCGTGCACACAATATAGCTTCAAGTTATATTTCATTTAGCTTGTCAGGCTTAAAAGAAGAATTGAGAATATGCTAAACCATAGTGGGGCACTTTATCTCAAAAGTTAAAGAAATGGACAGATGATGGAGTAGAAAGCTTCAGATTAAGTCTTTCCATGAGAACAACAATTAAACAGACAGGAACTATCAGAAAGAATTATTTCAAGCTCTGGAGTCCAGTAGAACACTATACAGCATCCAGGGAAGTGCAGGAAGAAGAGGATGGAAAATTACAGTAAAGACTAGCAAATTGGTCTCTCTCTCTGTGGCATTAGAGTCACCTATCTCACACTCTTGGCACAGGTCATATTGCCCCTGGCAGGTGTTGACAGAAAGGGATGCAAAATTCCACTTCCCCAGAAGTGGGTGGGTGGGGCGTATGACCAATTACACTTCATGGCCTTAAAATAATGACTTCAGATCACTGGAGACCCAGTTCTATTGTTCAAATCCATCCTGGACAAAAGTGGCTGAGGAGACTTTTAGATGCCTTACTTTCTCAGAGATGCAGGAACAGTTTAAGTCTTCATTTTATAAGCAGGTCAGAAAAGTTCAACATTGGGGAGCCATGGAAGAATCTCTTGGTGCCCTTCCTTCCTAGGTCAATTTGAAGTGGATCTGCGCTTACTTCTGTGGTCCCTGGCCTTGTTCTGGTTAGGAAAGAATGACTTGGAAAACTCCTTTCAAGCCAACCCTCCTTCTTAGAATTTACCCTCCAAGAGAAAACAACTTGAAATGACAGGAAAGCAAGCTAAGAAATTATACAGGCAGAAAGCCTGGAGCAAAATGTTACTTGCTTTAAACAAATGAAAGAGGGAGAAGTTCTGTCTTCAAGAAATAAAAGTATATTGTGATTCAAGCAATGGAAGAAATTGTAACAGTGAGGTGGAGACAGTGGCCACTGGACATTTTCGGGGCAGGGAGGGGAGAGGCAGTCGAAATACGGGGGTTTTTTGGGACTTGGGGATTGCCATGAGTGGCATTGTGGCAACAGATGTAGGCCATTTTACATCAGCATATACCACGCAGAACTGTGTGGGAGAGAGGGTGGTCTATGATGTGAAATGCGATCTATGCTTGGTGGCAAAGCCCCAGGATGTGTATATCCATTATGGGTGATGTTCCACACTGATGAAGGATGTTGGTGTGGGATGTTGTGGGAGGTGTGGGAGGCGGGGAACATGGGAATCCTTGTAATTTCTGAGTAATAATTAGGTAATATAAGCACCTTTAAAAAATATATATATAAAATAACATTTATGTAAGAAAATACACATATATGCATATATATTTGTATATCATTTTACAAATATTGGTATGTACTGTGAAAAATCTTGATTTTTATGAATAATAAAAAAAAATAAAACATATAACTATCTTGAAAAAAAAAAAGAAATAAAAGTGTCATTCCAACTCTTGTAAACAAGGGAACTCAAAAAACCTAAAAAACCTAAGCCCAGGACAACACATAGTAGCATAAATACAGGGAAGATACTACACTTAGCATTTACCTTGGGTGGACTTTCCTTCACTGATTTACAAAGACCTTCTTTGAGTATTTCATGATGAAATAAAGTTGTTACAAATACAAAATACTCTCATAGAAGACTCCTTTTACTAAATAATTTGGTTTTTTTTTATACTTAATTATTTTTATTTTTAAAGAAGCTTTAGATTACATAAATGTTACATTAAAAATATAAGGGGTTTCCATATACTGCACTTCCTCTCCTTTCCACACTTTCCCACATTAACAAAATCTTTCATTAGTGCGGTACATTAATTACAATTGATGAACACGTATTGAAGCATTGTTAGAAACCAGGGAACACAGTTTACATTATAGTTTACACTTTGTCCTGCACAATTTTTAAATTATGACAAAATATACAATGGCCTATACCCATCATTGCAATGTAATGCAGGACAACACCAATGTCCTGAAAATGCCCCCATATGGCAACTAGTCTTCCATTGCCTTCCCTTCAGAACCCCTGGTGGCCACTGCCTTTATATCAATGATGAGTTATTCCATTGCTAAAATATTAATATGTATGCAGTAGAATATTAATTTCTTCTTTATTCCATTGATAATACCCCAATCGTGAGGATTTTGGGATTTGGGGATGGTGATGCCCACTCTGCTTCTAATTGGGAGCAGGCTAAGATCACATGGGGCAGATGGATGGAGCTATCTTGCCTGCAGCTGCAGATTCTCTCTGTTCCTTGGGATGGGTCTTGTCTATCACCATCTCTTTGTTAGTTGTCCTGGGTAAATCCAACTAAATGGAGAGTAGGTGTGGCAACTCTGCTGAGATTCAAGGCTCAACTGGCAGATGAATGGACCAAAGATTTAAGTCTCTGAGACATATATTTATCAATATAGTGCTAATTATTGGTTCAAATAAAAGGGGTGGAAGAGCCATGTTTAGAGAACCCATAATTAGTATAACTCTGTTACACTGGGGGCATAAATTCTAAAGTAAGGCCCACAGATAAGGTGCAAAATTCCTGAGCTCTCTGCCCTGCTTATAGTTTCTGGATATTTCTAAATCACTCAGGAGCCCATTATTTGAGGCAGTGTTTACTGGGGCAGTCAATGCCATGAATCTTTTTCTTCAAATTGAAATTTAGTGATTACCATAGGTTCCAAGGGGAGCGGGAGAGAAGAATAGAATATATGGAATGTAGGACATTTTTGGGCATTAGAATTGTTCAGCAAAATCTTGCAATAATCGATATAAAATTTGTCAAGACTTATAAAATCATATGATCCAAAATGTAAACCATATATAAACCATTGACCATAATTAATAGCAATACTTCAATATTTGTACATCAATTGTAACAAATGTACCATCTGCATGTAACATATGATTAATAAGGGAGAGGGGAAAGGGAGGAGGGCATTGGGTATATGGGAATCAGCTGTATTCTTTATGCATGACTTTTCTGTATTGTAAATCTTCTTTGAAGATAAAATGAAAAAAATTAAGACACTGGGGGAATATATGGAAGAAATTTTCACTGTATATGTAAGACAACAGATTTTACAGTGATGAAAGACACAACGAAAAAATTTTTAAAATTTTTAAATATTTCAAATTTTTAAAATATTTTTGTGTTTTATTGGTAATTTTTGGAATTATTTCATTTTCTAATTAATTTTATTTGGTTATTTTGTTGCCTTCATTTTGTGAGGTTTTGAATCACAGAAGTGTCATGGCAGTGGCAGAGGAGGATTACTGGTGCTGGGTGTTAGGGATGTGGAGACGCTTGGGAAGGAGTTCACCTGGGGCATGCCACTAAGACATATGAATATGTTCAAGTGTTCATGGTACATTGTTTTGGTGGGTGGAGATCCACACAATAACCAAAAGAATATCGAATTCCCATCCTGGGAATTTCTGTTACATTCTCTAATAGGATATCAAGAATCCCCTGAGTGCAAGGGCAATGTCTAGTAAAGGAAGACAGATCATTATGCCAGGCCCTTGACATTGATAACTGTACTAATGAACCTTTTATTATGAAATTGAAACTTAGCTAAGTATTATATACTGACTAAAAGTTACCTTCTGAAAGCCTCCTTCTTGCTCAAATGTGTCATGTTTCTAAGCCAAATAGCATATAAATGTATTTCCTTCCCCACCACCTGGTGAGGGACAAGAGTTCTGGGGATGAGCCTCCCTGGCAACAGCTAACAATGCATCTGGAAAAAGACCTTAATCAAAAGGAGGGAATGGTAAGTACAAATGATTTTTCATGGCTAAGAGATTTCAAAGTGACTCAGGAGGTCATTCCAGAGGTTACACTTATGCAAGTATCAGCAGGTTCTCGACTGAATATTTTGTTTAAAATTGATTTCTCCATACCTTTATTGTTGCTTTTCTGTTACTTGAACAATATTTTCTGATATAATAATGAAGCTTAGTTTCTCATCCCATTGTTTTCTAAAAACCATTTCAACCATATTTAACATCACATAGCATTTTGCTTTCTTTTCTTTCATATAATAAGAGTAAAAGGGAGCTCTCAAATATTTATCATTTTACACATAAATTTTTTAAATTTCAAGATTTGGTAAAATGTGATATATTGTGAGAATTTCTGAGAGATATCTCTGTTCAGAATGCTTAATTTAGTACTTTTTTCCAAAGGGTGATGGATTTATAAAATTATAGCTAATACTGTGATACAAAATAAGTAATGATGTTTATTGCTAATGATAGAATAAATCCAAATTTCAATTAATCTTATTAATTATGTCTATGGAATATTTGACAACTGACCAGCAAGTTACTATTTTTATCTCAGAGTATGGCTAATGCAGAGCTTGTACATATCAACACTGGTTTGGCTTCTTTCATTTTCCTGCTGATCACTTTATTGTTAAAAATGAAATGTAAATTCTATTTTTAGGAAAAAACATAGTGGAAAATTAAAGTACCATAAAAGATAAACCATCAACAAATTATATACACCTAACCAAACATTAATAAAAATTCAGGGATGTGGGAAATTGAAACTAATATATTACCCTCAAAATAAACAAACCAAAACACAGCAGTAGCAGAAATCAATAGCTAAAATGAAAGTTAAAGCTGTAAATTTTATCACATCAATATCACATATCATTCAAAATATCAAAGAAAAACAGAGATAGAAATAAGAAAGATGCATACACTGTAATTTAGTAAGTTTGAATATACATATATTGAGCTGAAGCAGAATGTATACTATAGTATATTATACTCCCCAAAAGAGAGTGGAGATACTTTACAGTCACAGAAGAACAATTACAAAAATAAATCATGCATTTCACCATTTAAAAAATGAGGCTATGGTATTCCAAATTATCAATATCAAATATCTCAAACAAAATAAAATGACAAGAATCTCTGGGAATATTTAAGCCATGACTAAGTAAAGAGCAGAGACCTATGTGCCAAATCCTCAATTTTGATGCTTGTGCATTTGAATCTTATTCTTGTAAAAATGAAACTTATTCTAATTATAATTAATGCCTAAGAGTTGCTATCAAAAAACATTCTTCTTTCTCAAATGTGGCCTCTCTCTAAGCCAAACTCAGGAAATAAACATACCGCCTTGTTCATCACATGGGACATGGTCCCTGGGAATGAGTCTCCCTGGTCCCGAAGGATAATTACCAAACACTAACCAGGTAATTTTTTTGGAAAAAGACCTGACCAAAAGGGGGAAACATTAAATAAAAAAAAAAGTTTTATGTTTAAGAGTGAGTTGGAAGGTCATTCCAGAGGTTACACTTTTGAAGTTCTCTGACAGATTTCACTAACTGCTACAGTAAACAAAGACTAAAACAACAGTGCTGCCAAGGACTATAGGGATGTTCATTCACCAGAGGCAGGAAACACAGTCTCATGACATCAACACTCATTTGGTGGTCCTTATTTGGGTATATATGATCATCTATTTCCCCAATATGACATAGTTACACTCATTATAAATCCACTAATCCTGATTCTTCTACTCCTTTTTTTTCCACATAAGATTTTTTTAACAAATCAATTATATTGATACATATTAATAAACCATATAATTTATCCAAATAGTACAATCAATAATATTTGGCATAATCAAGTAATTGTGCATTCATCACTTCAATAATTAATAAAGCATTTTCATAATTTCAATAATAATAAACAACAACCATCAAAAAAGAAAATTCCTCACTTCTCAATCTTTCTGTTTCCATGGTGTACATAGCTTTTATTTCTGACTATTTTGCAAAACTATTTACTTGTTTGTTAAGCAGTTTTATTAGGATATATTCACATATCATATGATGTATCCAAAGTGTATAATCAATGCCTTTTAGAATAATCACAGTGTGTTACATTCATCATCTCAAAAATTTTGGAAAAATTTCATTGCTCCATAAAGAAAGACCCCACACTCCTTAGCATGCCTTCCTTAGTCTATATAACCACTAATTTGGTGGAATCCTAAAATATGTGGTACTGTATGTCTGATATGTCTGATCTCCTGCCCTTAGAATAATGTTGGGTTTTATTTTTTTGTCTGATAGTAATATTTTGTGGTATTAACTTATACTTGTTCAGCTTCCAAGAAAAAATGGTCTTGAATATGAAATTTTACCCATATTCATATTTTACATAATGTATATTTCACATAATATAATTAGTTAGTAATAGGGCAATCTTGCAGTATTTTTCTTTTTGTGTCTGGCTTGCGTCACTCAACATAATGTCTTCCATGCTCATCCATTTTGTCATATGTCTTCTACTACTTTTATTTGAGCCTATAATTTTTAATGTACCTATTATGTATATTTCTCAGAAACTTAAATCTTTGGATTGTTGTTGGTTGAATCCTAAATAGCATCAAAGTTGTAACCAACTTATACTCTACAGTTATCTGAGTTTGCCCTAGACAAAAAACAAAATGATGAGAATGGTCAAGCCCCATTCTCAAAAATCAAGGATTATCTAGAACTGAAAGGAAAACAATTCCTTCCATTTGTTCCATAATATGTGAGTCCCCTCTCAGCATGAAGCAGTCAGAGTAGAAATCATCCCATATCTCTCAAGAATAAGGAATGAACAAGGATAAGGGGGAGAGTGTAACCATGGACCAAAATCGATTTATTATATAGTTATTATCTTGTGTTAATGGAAGAACTTGTAACATTAATATAAATATAGAGTTTGCCAGGGATTCAGAAGAGAAGGAGAGGGATGAATGAGTGGAATACAGGACATTTTTGGGGTGGTGAGATTCTTCTGTATGATTCTGCAATGATGGATACATGACATTATGCATTTATCAAAGCCTATGGAACTGTACAGCACAAAGTGTAAACCATAATGTAAACTATATACTTTGGTTAGTAGCAATGCTTCAATACTGCTTCATTAACGTTAACAAATTTACCACAATATCTAAGATGTGAATAATAGGAAAACTATATGTGTGGTTGTGTGTGGATGTGTATGTGGGAAATTTCCTCTAGTTTTGTTGTAAATGAAAATCTAAAACTCCTCCAAAAATAAAGTTTAGTATTAAAAAAAAATGTTGGAAGAGGAATGTGTGTATGTGTATTCACATGCATACAGCATTACAACTTCTATCACAATACAATATAATTTCAAAAGTAAATAAATATGTGTATAAATTCATGTGTTTGTGTATATATATATGTCTGTACAGATATATATTTATTTGAAATTACATTATTGTGTTATACATAGCATGTATTATAAAGTGAAAAAAGCACAACTCAGAATACTGTATGTAAATTTGAATATATTAAAAAATGGAATGATATACCAAATCAAATGAAGATGATTTTCTATGGTGGAAGGGAGGCCACAATGTGGTCCAGGGAGTTATGGAAGCTACTTCTCTGTATGAAGCTTATTTTGCAGACTGACTCTGAGGTAATGTAAATATTTTGCACAATAATAAAACAGACTTTAATGAAAATAAAAAACATAAATATTGAAGAAATATAAAACAAATAAATCTAACCTTATATTTCATTTATGGTTTTACTAGAGAAGGAAATATTTTAAATGATTTCAAACCACAGTAATGTAATGAATATTTCTTCTAAGATATACCATAGGACAAATTTAAAAAAAGGATAAAGGAAGGACTAAAAAGAAAATACAAAACACACGCAAAAAATATGACTACCTTTGAGGTCCCAATGGAATGTATGTCAGAGTAAACAAATAGTAGATGAAGAAAAGTCATCATTTATAGAACATTTCAAGTTAATATATCCAAAAAATGAAAACATTTAAATATTGCTAGATTACCATCTCAATAATCAGCAGCAGCTACTAAAATTATTAAGTGAAATGTTAATGGGAATTTTTAAATGGATAGAAAAGTGATTAAATTTATCTTCATTAATAATAAAAACTCCCAGATTTTATGGTCTTCTTGATATTATGTAATAAATCATGCAATATTTCACCTGCATTCTTTGCAAAACAATACAACCAGAATTTAAATGTTCACTTCATTGGAAATAAAAGAGAGAAATGAACAAGTTCAGGGATTATGAAAATGTAATAAGAATGCAAAATTTAGGAAATTATTTAGAACAAAGTGTTTGTTGTATTAACAAATAAATTACAAGAAAATAAAACAAGCAGGGGACATTTTTAAAGATTTAAAAAGAAACAACTTAATAGAT